>JANHFX010001668.1:0-55208 GCA_027560015.1 Chloroceryle amazona | reverse complement strand
GGTCACTAACTACTTCCTCCTGGATTTCAGGAGGGATATTCTGCTCCCCATCCCAGCCTACCAACTCAGGAGCCCAGTTGCCTTGAGGATAGTCAGTTTTTTTGTTAAAAAATGAGACAAAGAAGGTGTTACGCACCTTAGCCTTTCCCTTGTCTTTTGTTACTTTGTTCCCCCCCTTCATCTAGTAAGGAATGGAGACTTTCCCTGGCCCTCCTTTTCTTATTAATGTATTTAAAAAAACACTTTCTATTATACTTGACAGAATTGGCCAGATTAAGTTCTAACCAAGCTTTTGCATCTTTAATTCTCTTTCTACATTTCTCTTTGACCGAGAAACCTTCTATGCACCTGGTACCACACTGAGCACCCTCTGAGTGCATGACCTGCATTTCTTTTGGGTGAAATGAAGCAAAACAGCTATGCTCCAGAAGTTCATCTCTAGGTCTTCCACAGGTAACAAGTGTTCAAGTCCATGACACTGGACTAGGTAGAGTTCAAACTGGAAAACAATATATTTCATTAGGTACTTAAATCACTTCACTCCTGTGAAAACACTAATCCACTCCTCCTTTCCAACATAGCCAAACAACATCTTAGTTTTTCTTTACCAAAAAGAAGGCTAAACTGAATCATTAAATCATTATATTTTGGAGGCATGGAAATTTAATGTTTTTATTTCTCAGCTCGTTAGATATTCATGCACAAGCAAATCATGGTTTTCAAGTGCCACTTAAATTTAGCAGGCTTTCAACTTGTCATTGTCCAAGTACTGACTTAAAAAAAAACCAAACAACAAAACAAACAAAAAAAACCCCAACAACTTAACCTTTCTTCTCTGAGTGGAAAATAAATGAAAGTTTGTGAACTTTACACAGTAACATTTGTGCTTTGAATGAGCTTCATGTGCCTCCAGCAAAGATCTACAACATTTGCCACTTCACAGTTTAAAAGTGTGTTCTAATAAAAGGTCAAGAGAAAGAGGGAATAAAAAGGAAAGCCCTTCAAGGTTATAAATATATTAGACAGGAAAAACATTTTTGCTCTGCTAAGTGCCTGTTTAAATATAAATCTATTAGTCTTATGAGGTTAAGACCCTAGAATGTAAATTTACTTCTGATTTTGAAAGGATGGTGGTGGTGTTTTCTCATCATCCATCTTCCTCTGTTCTTTCTAAATGTTCTGAAGTGCCTGAAGTTTTGAACTTGAGAATTTAAAAATAAAAACACGTGTAAAAAAAAAAAAGTCATCTCTTCTGAAGCAGTTATCTACTTTCTGGGAAAGGAAGAAGTAATAAACTCTATGGTGTGCCATAAAAACAAAAAAAAAAGAGGGAAAGAGGCACACCTGAATATAAACTTTGCCAGAACAGATATATAAACCAGGAATACTGTTATTCAAGTTAGTAAACTATGACGAAATAGACTTTTTATTTTAGAATAACATTTTTACAGGGGACAATATTCTGGAATTGATAATATATGATGGTTGCTTTATATACTGTAAATTTTCTCCAATCACAAAATTAATTGTTAATCCAAAGATTTAGAAGGGGTCAAAAGCATGTGTACAACTTAAACCACTCTTCGGTCTATATATATTAAGGAAAGACCTGCCTGGCAGTTACTGAAGGCTCAAAAGTAGAAAGGGGTGAATTGTCCCACCCCATTTGTGGCTTGGGAATTTACAAGTTCCACTTAGAAAAACTGTCAAATTAGTCTGAATAGTTTGTGACTGAAGCTACATCAAAGTTCCAGGTTTATGCTGTATCAGAGGCTAAATTTGTTCTTTAGCTGTATCTCTTTGGCCCATCCAATGACTCTCTAATTCAATGTCTGTCATGAAAAGCATTAGCCTTGATAGAAAAACTCTGAAAAACTATTCTCTCTCTTTAGGTAAGGGCTATTAACTAATATTAGATACATATTCAGCTATTTAAGATGTAGTTATATATTCCACCTCACTAAGAAATACATACCTTTCATAGAAAATTTTATAATGCCTAAGCTCCTGATTTATACTTCCTAACTGATGATTTTGATCACTGAAAGGATAAATCCAAAATTTGTAATAGAAAATATTAATTTAAATTAAATCATATTTATAAAATGCCATGTACAGAATTTGATTGAATAGCATAAAACTTACACTGCTCTATTATTTTTTCCTCATTTTGGCTGACATACCATAAATTTGCACGTTTGTGACCACTTTGGCATTTAGGCTTAAAAATTCTCATCTTGTATTAACATACAAGCCTGAGCCTGTAAATTCTTGCAGAATAATTTCTTGCACCTCCTTTTAAAATCTCCACAAAAATAAAAGCAATAATTAACTCTACAGTTAAAGTAAAATTTAGTTTCTGAAGATAAAGCAAAAACTCCAAAAACAACAAAATCATGCTAATTTACAGGATAGCCAGGATCTGATATTCAGGGGTTTCCTGAATATTAGCCATTATAAAAAACACACTAAACTTGTTTCTGAAAAAATTCCAGCATTCCAAAATTTCAATAACCAAGTTCTCAAAGATCTAATGGATAATCAAATCTACAAAATACAAGATGTTTACTGAACTGACAAATGTGACATGTTGAATTTTTTTTCCCATTTATTAGGTATTTCAGAAATCAAAAAAGGTACTTTTGGAAAACTTGAGCTGGAAAAAATTCTGGCATTTATTTCTCCCCTTTGTAATTCTTGCTAGAATTAATATATTTATATCCTTTGATGTTCAACAGTCAAAAGCATTTTTTTTTTAATTACCAGAACCACAATGGGAAAAAAAAAAAATAGAAAGACCAACTGAAAGCAACCTCATTTAATTTTTTTCTTTAAAACAAGTAATAGATCCACTGCATTATTCACATCAGATATATTGAGGTTAATTTTTTAAACAACACTCAAAATAGTAGGAAAAAAAAGATCATGCTATGTTTTTCATTTTCTGTTTTTGCTCGGACAATGGTTACACTCTAGTTTGCTCTTTAAGATTTGCAAATATGTCCTGGATGTTGCAAAGTTGTAAGAGAAGTAACTAACTCTATCTGGACTAATATACAAGCTTGAAAAACTAAAACCCAAGCACAAACAGCACGATGCTCTATAGAAAGAAAAGACACTGCTTAATCTATTGCAGTATTTAGTAGAGATACCTATATTCAGACAATATTTCAAATACTAATTCAAATCAATGCATAGTTTACCAAAGTTCATTTGCCTCACCAAAACACACATCTTAAGTGAAAGGGTGAAAATTGTCAGTACATTATTAAAATAAACAAATTCTACACTACTTTTATGTGGCAGACATTCATTCTGATGACATCCCTCACCTCACCAAAAAAATTGTCTGTCTTTCTGTGAGTTATAAGTAATATGGTAACAAGACTTTCAAACATATAACCCCTAAAAGGCTGATCACTAATTCTAGCTATCTGGCAATTTTTATATAAAACATTTCCTTTTCTAAATAAAAACCTAAAAATCTACATCAAATAGAATTTAACATGTTTGCTGATGCAATTTTGTGTAGATGTTTTTAGATATCCCATTGTCATAACTACAAACTGAAGTTTCATTAAGAGTGAATGATTTACAAAATAGCTAAGTGACTGAAAAAAGCAATTCTCTGTGTGTGTGTAAAAATTTTCAAGATTTTGAGATCTCATCCTGATTCAGGATACATTTTTTCAAATATAAAAGCAGGTTGAAATACCACTTCCTACTTAGTGCTGCTAGATACAGAGTAACAACCTCTCATAATTACAACAGAACATGATAAATAGGTATTCCATTCAACACATCAGCTTTCTATAAAGTCACTGGAAATTTCAGAGGGGAAAAGGACTTTCTGAGAAATCCGTAGATTCATACTTATAACTGTTTTCTTTTTTACCATTAGCTCGACTCCACTTTTAGATACAGCCAGTCAAATGATGTAAATATAAAGAATAATGCTTTGTAAGGGGATTTCAGCTTCTATATATATTTTAGGTTTATATTCAGACACTTCTATTTCTGAAAGTTGCAATTCTACTTTTTCTGTAAAACTAATCTACTTTAAGACAAGGTCCTGAACCAGACGTCAATTTTTGCCTGGGTTCCTTAAGGAAATAGTAAGAGTTGATGGCTGTAAAAAAGATTGTGCCCATGTAGACACTGACCATACTAACAAATATAAGCTCAACATATGTTTAATTCACCTTAACGTTTGAGCATCATCTGTTTATTTCACCCTTGGTGACACCCTCTACATATTTATTCACTTTTTACTAACAATCATGTATGAACAGAATTTATATCAATCACATTTTACTGCAAACTTTTGAACATTAGGTCCTTATCTCTTCCACAAGACTAGAAGGATAAGCAAAGAACCCTGGAAATGTCTTTACCAGTTGATTACAAGGTGCTCAGAATTATCTTTTGATCTTTTAAATTGTCATTCAGAGCAATGTTTCAAAACTTAGTGTTATCAAAAATGTAGGGAGCTGCTATTAGGTTCTCTAGAGCTCTAGGAAAACAGAGGAGAGTCAAAAGATTCTGTTCTAAAAACCCCACTATATTACTGTAAAAAATATTCATTATGTATAAAAACAACCATTAATCACACAACCTTTTTTATGTGTATTTGTCTATATCTGTCCATCTCCAGAAAGAATATTAGAGTGTATTAATATACAAAAGGTAAAAAACAACAAAAATCTCTACTAGTTTCAACCAGACACAATGAGGAAAGAACATATCACTTTCCAAAATGTGCCATACAAGTTATACATGCCAACATGTGTTACCTTGGTAAAATCTCTATAAGTTATTTATAGCTTAATATTTTATATATAAAAAATGGTTTTATAGCTTTATGCAAATAAATTGAGAACAAAGCAGAAGACTCTCTACTGCAGAGAGCAATAAGTGACATGAAAGGCAGTAAAAGCAACCGGTTACTTAAATCCACCACAAAATTACTGTACTGAGCCCCACTAAGCATTCACCCAGCCATGTCTCCTGTTTGTGACAGCTGCCAGCAATACAAGCCTAGGAAAGTGTACAAGCAGAAAATGCTAATTCCGCATGATGCTCTTCCAGGTTCCAGCTGTTACCACCTCAGGGGCTTCCACCACCAGGCATGACATTTCAGACCTCTACCATTAGACCTGATTAACTTGAATAAAACAGTGAAAATACATTAATGATTACAACTAAATATGCACTTAGATGAGGCTACCTACACAGATACAGAGATGCTTAGCTACATGCTCCAAATGGTAGCCTTGTTAGTTTTGATGGAGAGAACTCTAGGTTGTATTTCCAGGATATTCTCAGATGACTAGAAAATATGCAGGAAGCTAAACCACTGATGGCTTATTTCATTATCTAGTTTTAATTCCTACATTGGTGGTGAGGAAATTACAACATAAGGGAATGTCCCCAAAATTACTTAGGCTACACTGTCTGGAAATCATAATTTTCAATAAGTTTCACATGATGGACAGGGCAGGCAGCAGTGTTCTAGACTTTACTTAATACACAGACATAACAAGAACATTATTTTTCCACATTTTGTTCGATGTCCTTTAACAAACACATTTTGGCTGCATTCTTCTGTGTTTTGAAGTCATTTACATTTTAAGTGTTTCCAAGCAAATGACTTTTCATACTGAAATATTCACTAAAGTATTTTAAAATATATTTCAGAGCAGTTTATTATCTTCATGCACATTAAAAACAATTCACATGTGAAACTATAAATATTTGAAGCAATTCCTTTAGTAAGGAACCTGAAAAAATGCACTGGCTGAAATATATCTTTAGAAAGCAGTCAAAACAATGAATAATTGAAAACCAGATGAGTTCACTAACAATTTGCAAGAGAAAGCTAAATTCTACTGATATGTTCTTTGCTCTATATTTTCTCTCTTCCCCTCTTCCAGTTACTTCACATAGCATTTTATCAACCTTTAAATACATTTTGTAATAATTATGCATACAAAATATTAATCCTTCAATTTAATATTCTGCAAGACAAAAATTGCAATTTAAAAGAAATACCTCCTTTTATTTAATCTACTTGTTGTTTTTTTTTAATCTATTCTAAGACATTTTCATCAGTTTTCATTGGAGAACCATAAATCTGAAGGGGGGTGGTGGGGGTAGGAAACGGCATATTATGAATTAGCACCTCAGCTGAAAAACCCAAATTTTGTCCTCACTGAACTTGCTGAGAAATGCCAGTTCCAGCAGGTTTCCAATCTCTGCACTATCAAGGGCATCTGCACAGGACACTGGGCAAGTCCTCAGGGCTTTATCAGCCTCTTGAAGGTAGCCAAGAAGATGCAGTGTTTGGGGGGCTCACCTGAAGCACAGTTTTGACAGAATCGCCTATACCTAGGTGAAAAATAAGGCTATTAATAAAGGTTAAACAAACAAACAAAACAAAAACCAAGGAAAAAGCCTCCCAAAAACCATGCAAGGTTTAAGTTAGAGTTGACTGGCTTTACCATATGAGCTCCTTTTCTGCAGTCAGCTTGCCTCTCAGAAATACTTAGGATCAGAAAATGTTGTTACATCTTTCTGAGTAACAGATGTTATTTGGCTTATACAATTGCTTCAAGTACCAGATTGCAATGACTTAGAATCCAGAGTACAGTATGTTTTTCTAATACTTGGCAATTCATGAATCCAAAAATAGGAAGTATCATAGAAATCAATGTATGCCCATAATTTTTGGATGGCAAGTGGCTGTATAGGAGGCTGTAGGTTTTTATTAGGTTTCTTCCATTTCAGAAGGTCTATTTATTATTTCTTAAAATAGAGATCTGTGTTGCATATGAAGCTATGGGTTTGTGTTTTTAAGTACAGAGCACTTACATGGACAGAGATGATTTCCAGGAGATCCTCCACCTCTCTCCTCACAAAAAAAAACTCAATTTCCCATAACTGAATCCTTGACATCACAAGGAAATAATATTCAGGGTGCAAATCTTGAAAGTGTTGCAAAAACTTCAGGCTACCTGGGACCACTTCTTTCCAAGTAATTCCACAGACCAAAGCTGGGAGAGTTTGTATTCTGGAGGTGAAATTCCTGACTCTCCTAAAGATGTTTTTTCTCTCCCACGCCCTTCCTGCATCAAGACGTTACTGTTGAGTAGCAATTATTACAGGGGCTACAAAACTACCATCATTTCACTTCCCTGGCAGAGAAGACTCTACCCCCTGTGCACCACAGTGTCCAGGGGACAGCTGTGCTATATAAACATAAAGACTCTGGGTTTGCAACCTGTGGAAAGCACATCACAATTTAATTAGCATTTAAATTCCAAAGGTCCAGAATAGAGAGTGCTGCAACTTTTGCTCAGGCTGCACCCCACAGTCTCTATACTTTATGAGATAGTTAAAATAACGTAAATAGCAATAGATTAGAAATTTTGTACATGGAGGGTAGTACTCTGCAATGTGCCCATACAAGTACACTTAGGAAATAAAAACTGTCAGCAAATAATCTAAAACCGAATTTAGTTCTTCAGGTATTTTACTTGAAAACAAAAAGTTAAGCCTAAAGCATAAGCAACTTAAAATATTTTGACAGAGAATAAATAATAAAGGTCATGAAAAAAGTGAATACAACTTGGACTGCAGAGTTACACAAGCAGTCATGAGTTAGTGGATTTATAGAAATTATTGAATACTATTAAAATGCATATATTTGTATCAGTACAAGTAAAGGTGCAGGCTGCAGAAGTCAATATAAATTTGCATGTTATAATTGTCTATACAAAAGACTAAGAACATCACATTAAATGACAGCTGTCTTCGCAGTAGTTTCACCACCTTTATTCATCCGTCAACAGACAATGTGGTTCTTTTGGAGAACTTTGAGTTATTCATAATCACATTTAAAAAAAAAAAAAACGGAATGTTTTTCTAATTGGTGTTGTAAAATAAAACACTTTTCAAGGAATATATTCATTAGTACCATAAATTGGCATGCTGCCATCCAGGCAAGATGTTACCAGGCTGCTACAATAATTTCATTTTTATTAGATAGACACTCTTTTAACAATATTCTCTTCACCTGGGTTAAACAGACTTGTAAGTAGGCACAACTGCTACCCACATATATCATAGTCAGGGAAGAAAAAAAAATATTAACCTCTATCCAGATTCTGAATATAGGTACACTGAAATCAGTGTTAAAATTCCTGTGTAGGGCCTACCAAAAAAACCTAAAATATGCAAAGGAATAGTCCTTCAAAAGACCAGAGAGAGCTTCTCAGTTCATACTCATCAGCAAATCTCCAGAGTGTGAACATGTGCAAGTAGAATCTCAAGAACATCCCTCACTGCTCATACACCAAGCATATGGAGAGATAGAACTCACTGCTCTTGGCAGCTTTATTTGTAATGCATAAGTGCATAAATGAAATGAGACATTTCCGTCATACTCACTGCCCAGCTTCTCATCACGCAGTACCTTAAGCAACTCTTCCTTAAGGTGCTGTGATGCTACTTGAAGATAAGTGTTACTAGCATATTTTTGTCAGCTACAAGTGACATGACATGTATTATCCTCAAAACCTAAATCTAGAAACAACTTTGCTGTTACTACAAATAACAGCAGGAGCCAGTTGGCTCTGAATGTGCTCTAAGAACATTGGAAAGCTGGAAAGTCTAAGCCAGATCTGAAACTGTATTTAAGCATTAAGTTCAAGTACATCCTTTACATACAAGAGAACATGGAAGTAATGCAAGAGTCTTACACTCGTGTATTTAAAAAACATACTATATTATTCAAGGTAATAATTGAACAGAAGGAGCAGAGAGATTAGACCAAGAATGTACAGAAAATCTCAACTTAAGTGATGTAGAGAGTCTGTTACTCTTATTAGTACTACTAAGACACTTATTAATACTGATGGCATAGCAGTATCTTATGGTCTATATGAAAATATGAGTACTTTGTTCTAACAATTCTGTCCACATACAGCCAAAAGTCAATTTATGGTGAGAGAAAATTGATAATAAAACATTTCATTCTGTGGTTATATTTTATATGGTATAATTACTAAAG
Organism: Chloroceryle amazona; assembly: GCA_027560015.1. NCBI lineage: Eukaryota > Metazoa > Chordata > Aves > Coraciiformes > Cerylidae > Chloroceryle > Chloroceryle amazona. The sequence goes on along the minus strand of JANHFX010001668.1, from coordinate 46,138 downwards.
GATTAACAGTCATTATTCAAATATACAGTGAAAATAGAGTGATATATTACTGGCAATCAGTGTCTGGCTTGTAATAGGATGTTGTGTTAAAAAAAACCAATAAAATATAATGAGTCAACACTACTCACCCACCAATGTAGTGCTGCCAGCCTCCTGTAAGGCAGCTGTCATTTTGGAGACCCACAGGCTATTTATAGTGTCAATTTATTGGAAATTTTTTCTATAAAACTATGCAAAAACCACTTCCTGATACTCAGTAAGGAATCTCTCAAGACACTTCTTCTTCTGTAAGGCAACAGATCATGCAATTAGCACATCCAGTACTTTGAACAGTTTTCATGAAGTGCTTGCTTAGCCAGGATTTTTCTTGCCAAATAGCTTTAGCTTTTATTATATTCATGAACAAGACAATTATTTGGAGCTGCATCACTCCAATAAAAAGCCTTTTATAATGTCCTGAGTTTCTTTTTTCTCTCTTATGCTATATACTACAAAAGAACGTAGGAATACGTCATAATAGAGATACTGAAATCAGAGCTTTGCATCCTTCTATTTTTCATGTTTCCCTAAAAACCCCTTCGCTAAGAATATTATGCACATCTCTCAGGAAATAGCTGAAAAATAGCTACAGACATCCTTACAAGGTCCTGTGATGTAATGTACCATTTAGTTACTCAACTTCATTCCTTATGTCCCATTTAATAGCTTCTTATTCTTTTCCACATTTTGAAGAACAATTCTTCCCACTATATAATACAAGAAAAAATTACAATGAACAGGACTCAAAACTGAAAGCAGAGGAGCCTTTAAAGTCAGGTTTTCATTCTTCTTCCTGCTTTCTTCACACAATTATTTAATTATTCAGGAAAGTAGCAAATAGATGTGTTTCATCTTGAAATTACTGAAGGCTTTCCACTTACATAATCCAGCTCAGAGGACCTCCTCCCTCACTCCATATCAGCCAGGGAAATGGCTAACTTAATAGGCTTTCATCATCAAAAAAACAGCAGTTGAGACTTGCCTCTATCAAATCCTTAACCAGGTGCAAAGCTGGCTGCAATTTTAGAAGGGAAGTGCCAAGGGCTGGGGTCTTGGCAGGCAGGAGCATTTTTCACCCCTTGGCTGACCAGTTTCTGCCAAAAGGGAGAGAACAAACCCCAAGAACTGAGCACATGGGCAAAGTTTCCAAGGCAAAGTGACATTGAGCTTACACTATGTAAGGGAACTTTACATGCTACTTCTCTTTCCTTTTGCAGAGAGAAAAAAATAAAACCAACAAAAACTATTAAGTTATAAACTGATGCTCAACATAGAAAATGTCTCTACTGGGCATTCCCAGAACGGCAGCCAGAAGGAATTAAAGGATTTGATCTTTCATTATCAAAATAATGAAAGCATAAGAAATTGTACAGTTGAGGAGGTTTAAAATATATATAACACAAAAGCACAATATATCAAATATCTTAGATTCTTAACAAGATTGGAATAGGTTGAGCATCCATTAAAACATTTTATTAAGCTGCATGCTTTGCACTTAAAGTGAATCCATGCAAGTAATAGGACTATCACGGTGACAAGAATGGCAGATTTTACTTTAAAAATGGAGCCAAGGACTATATACAGACTTTCCAGTATAAAGCCAAAGGTTGGTTTTTTTTCTTTTTCTAAAGCATCTGCCAAAAAACTAATTTGCTAAATTGTTCAAAATCAGAATTAACTGTATTATGAAAATCTTTGCTCTTAATAAAAGCATTAACAGCATCTAAAAACATAATGTACATTAAAAGTGCAATTCCAATGTCTAGTTTTATTTTCATTCCCAGACTCATTTGCTTTTGCAGCTACTTCAAATTCCATTTAAAAAGTGACAATTTAACTTGAAGTTTGTGTAATGGGACTTTACGCAGACCATTATCTTGCTGACTTTACACAGAGTCTAATCCTGCTAGAAATATCACAGGGTTTTATTAGCCAGTAAAACCCCCATCACTTCAAAATATCTATTTTAAACAGCAATAATTTCTAAAGTAAATTCATTTTAATGGTAAGATTGCTTAAGAACAGTTATGTGCATTACACACCCAGCAAAGTTATTCCTTCAAGATTAAACAGTGGAAGCTGATGAAAAAATGTATTTTTCAATATGTTTTTGATGCGAAATGCATATAATTCCTATTACAAAAGCTTTGTTAGTGACACTGGAAATACTCTCTCTTCTGTCTTTATATAAATTTGCTTGCAGTAGGAACAATGGACTCCTCTGCCAACCAAGTCTTTTACCCACAACTGTGCAACAGATTTCCATTGACCCATTAGCCAAATGCCTAAAACAAAAAGGTCATTCCAGTGAAATCTTGATGTGCCATTTGTCTTTATATTCTGTGTACTTCATTAATGATGGACTGAACAACACTGCACTTATAGCCAGGTGACAGGATTTCTAACCTGGTTAAATGTCCCAGTATGCTTTAATACTCTTAAATGGAATTTTTATGGGCTGTTCTGTATGCTTATTATTAATACCAAACTATCAAAGAAAGCACAGACATGTATAATTGCTCATCAGTTTGTAGCTAGGCACTTTTGACCTTGAAAAATCATTTTTGAGATTAATGCAGCTATGTTTGGGGCAGAAAAAAAAAAGCTATAAAATTATTATGCTTATTTTTGTCACATGTCAGCACTGCAGAAGGGACCAAAGGCCACGCTGCTGCCATTTTAGCAATATTGCTGACAACCTCTTGACATCCGAATTAGAACCTTGGGAGACCTATTTCTAATAAAAACACACAGAGACATTAACATTTCAGACACAGCAGATCAAGAGATGTGCTGGTAGCACGAAATGGTGTTCAGTCTGACTTGCACTCCCCCCCACACCCCCCCAGCAGTGGGTTTTCACATTTCCTTCTGTCCTTCACAGAAGACTGTAAAGCACTTACAAAGTAGCTTCAGTTTGAACCTCAACATCCACCCACAGAAAGGGTCAAAGGCTCCTCTGTGGGAAGAGACAGTAAAGGAAAAGGACAAGTGGAAGATACAGACATCATCCCTATCTCTAAAAGAGGTGGTAGCACATCCATCACACTGGTAATAAATTAATAATAGTTGAAAGAGTCAGGGAACAGAAACATATATGTACCTTGGGGAATAAGTTTGCAAATTACAATGTTGAGAAGAAATGGAAAAAATGAGGATGAAAGCTGTTATAAAAGGTGAATTTTCATACTAGAGAGAAGCCACTAAAGGGCTTTCTAAATAACTGGTCTTAGGATCCGAGACAAAGTAAGAGGAATTGCAAATCATTCCAGACTGTAGAACAACATTTCCTTGTATAAGCGAGTAAAAGACCCAGAGAAGACAGCCTTCCAAACAGATTTGGTTGGGGTTTCTGGTCTGCACTTGCACATTGATGGATCATGTTGAGCCTTTCATCAACCAGCATTCTTTGTAACAGACTTGTTTGGAAAATGAAGTAAACTGCAGTTCATATACATGCCTATTTTTAACACAGACTTTCAGTCTCAGTTTTATTCCTTTTGTCTTTGATTTGTTGAGAAACAATGGAAGTGAGAAGCTGCTGCTTCTTCTCCTGCTCTGGCTTTTTATCCTTTAGTCTTCATATAAATTAATAAAAAAAGATGTCAAAAAAACCCAAAACAAAACAACAACCTGAGAACAGTATGAGAAATACTCCCACACAGGGCTTTTAATGCTCTGTGTAGATTGATTAACAAACTGTGCTATCCATCAATTAAAAACCCAACCAAGATAGACATCTTCCATTCATTTGTGTAATTACAACGTGACACCTAAAAGAATCATTATTGTAACAGGTGACAGAATCTCTCTGGTATACATTATTATTAACGTTACCCAATGTTATGATTACATTGTCTTCTAAAGAAGACACTGACAGAGAAGGCACATGCCAGCGTTATTCATTACTGATATCCAGATCTGATGAGGTGAAAATAGCTAAACCAGCACTACAAACTGTCACATTTTCGCCAACAAAAACATATCTATTAAAAACCAAAGACAATACTGATGTCTCCCTACCACTTTGAATTTTATCCAGTAAAGGTTTGAAAATGAAATGGAAAGTTTATGGTGCCCTTCTTGAAACACATTCAGGATTTTCTCTAAGATCTAGAAAACCTTTTGAGTGAAGACCATTACTTAGTAAGGATAATCTAAAGGCAGTGAAAGTGGAATCAAGAGAGCAATCAAACAAAATCCTGCAAGACTATAATTTATAAAGCAGGAAAATCAAGCAACCTACACAATGATCAAGCACTCCTTACACACACAAATCCATACTAGCTACTGCTTTGTGATATTCCTAAATTTGATTTTTAGGTAAATGTTCAGCTCCTTCAGACATATAGGAAGGATGTTGAAGTCACCACGTTCTGCCATCATCTTCAACACAATCCTTATTAGGTGTGTCCCAGAAACAACAACTGAGCCATTTATCCTAACCAAAACAATCTTCGTGCCAAGCAGAATCTAAGGAAGAAGAAAAGCCCACTCACAGTCTACCCATAAATATCAGGAATGCTTCCAGAAATCATGGCAGGCCACTTAGAGGTTCCTAAGGCTTCATTTTATCTCAGAAGACACCTCTGTTACCCCAGAGACTATTTTCCCAGAGCAGAACAGTGACAAAGAGCCTGGTAAAACCACTTGTGCTCGTTTAGTGAGATGACATTACAACACACGATAAAATATGCACCATCCTTCCAAATGTAGGCGTACTGCTACAGCTAGAATTCCCACTGTGCTACCCAATGACTTCAGGAAAAACAAAAAGAGTACAAGCAGATAAGGTACAGAATCCCTGTCTTTGCAACACAACAATAGCAGATGGTGAGTTGTCATTTTAGCTGTTTTTAAAGATACGCCCCTGATTGTTACCATGTTTTAGTTTTCCCAATGGAAGAGTCTTGAAGCATATGAAGAGAATTCTTTAGGGATAAAATTGAGCAAAAAGGCAGCAACCAAGAGCCAATCCAAAACAATTCACAGGACTAAGCCAGAGATGCTACAGAATAGTCCTCCCCTTCAGTATATACCAGAGGTTACATTGATAGGACAAGGGGAAATAGTTTAAAACTGGAAAAGAGTAGATTTAGATTAGAAATTAGGAAGAAGTTCTTCACTGTGAGGGTGGTGAGACACTGGCACAGGTTTCCCAGCGAAGCTGTGGATGGCCCATTCCTGGAAGTGTTCAAGACCAGGCTGGACTGGACTTTGAGCAACCTTGTCTAGTGAAGGTGTCCCTGCCCATGGCAGTGGGCTTGGAACAAGATGACCTGTGAGGTTCCTTCCAACTCAAACAATATTTAATGTGGATGTAATCCACAAGATTACATCCTCAAGACTCATTATTCCCCTCTACCAGACTTCTATGGGGCCATACAACTTGCTAATGTGGTTATATTGTGTTACACAGGCTTTTGACAAAAGGGGCTGAGTATGCATGTGTCAAATAATCTTTTGTGTCCTGCTCTGGGACCATAGCTAGACTATAGTGTGTCATTTTCTACAGATTTGCATTTCTTCATTTTCAAAGTCAAATTCAAAAATTTACCTCCTTAACCCAAAGCTTTCATCTGAGTTGAGTACCAAATTGAGAAACACAAGGTACACAGTCCAACTGTTCAACCTCTGTGTTAAAGCTTTCTGAAGCTCAGAGTAACGACCAGCTCATTAGTCAGTATCAAAAGAGAGGTGAGAAAAGCAGATAAATGTGTAAAAAAAAAACCCCAAACCCAAACCAGATTAGTTCAATGCTTCATAACAAAAAGTAGTTCACATGCTTTACCCTCATGTTTTGCCAAGTAGAAGTAAGGTTGATACTTTTCATTCATGTCTCACGTCAGGTCAAATAAAGCAGACCACAGCTTGCATATTTTTTTCCTTATATCACTATTTGTTCCTAGATTTGCACCTACCTGTTATATCACTGGAAATGTGTACATGAAAATCTGTATTGACAAACAGTTTGGGATTTCATGGTACATACACACTCATTTTCAGAGCTAGCCCCATTTGTAGAAAGGGTCTCTAGGGTTGTTCCAGGCTTTTTTTTTTTTCCTTGTTTTCAATAGAACCTTCCCAGCTAATCTCTAGACTGTGGTTAACATTGCTGCCAATAGAGGAAAATGCAGTATCACAATCTCTCATGTTAATTAAGAGGAAATAACACTGTGCTGTCTTTTATCCCCATTAGTCCAACTTTGATCTTAAAATTGTTACAGTGTCATTATTCTACTCTGCAGCAAGTGCAATCAAGACCATCAGAGACAGTGCACACAAGCTCTTCAAGATTTCAAAGAACTTTCTGGGAAATGGTAAGTTACTTCAATTATAATAAAATCTGTTAGCAGACACCACATATTTTCTAACGTGTGTAATGTAAATATAGATCTTTTTCACGTAGCAATTATACTAAAAGAAAGATATTTTCATTCAAAGAAATCAGTAACTTACATGTTGCTGAAATGGAAAAAAAAACAAACCCAGACCAACAGTTAATTCAGATAAAAACAGAATTTCAATAAAATTAAGCCTGCCAAAGCAAATGATCATAAGACATAGAAAAGACTTAACCATTACAGGTACAACAGAGTAAATAGCTACCTGCAATGCATCTAGGTACAGAGCTTTGCTGAAAAAAAAAAAATAAAATAAAAGAGAAAGATATTAGAGCTTCTCTCTTACTTATTTCACACATTCACACCAGTTCCCTACACCACCACTTCAGCATTAGGTTCACTTGATCTCAGGGTCCCTTCAGGAGGGAGGTCCAGGAAGGTTGGGCAGAAAGTCCCTTCACATTGTGCTGTGTAGCTGCTCACAGCTACTGGTCCTGGGTGTTACTTCAGCATCTGTTTCCACACACTCCTTTGAACTCCAGGACCTTCCTTTACTTCCAGAACCTTTCCTTCAGTCCATTTCTTCATCCTTCTCTATAATCAGCCTCTTGTTTGGTGATTGTCTCATGTCAGAATTCAGGACATGTCAAATTTTATAAAATATGTGTCTTAAAGTTAACAGCCTTGAACTGTTTGCAACTACGAAGCAACAGTTCCATTTTAGACAGACATACCCACAAATATGCCCAACTGCCTGTCTCTCCATCAGCATTTACAATTTAATCTTCACATTATTGTTTGGGGGAGTGGGGCGGGCAACACAGCCTTCACTATGTAGTTTTTAATTTCTCATGGAGAATTTTTTTGTTTGCTCTTCTCCCTGCCCCCGGCATTACAGCAGAATCAAAACAAAGTTCCATTTTTAATATCAATTAACAATTTTTTTTTATTTAAAATACTAAAATCTTTCATTGGCATAATATTCTTTTAGAGGGATTTTGGACTCTATACACAGAAAAGTAATTAGACTAGCATTTTACAGAGCAGATGATTTCTTTTCAAAGGTAAATAAAGGTCAATGTACTTATATGGGCAGTGAAGGTGTATTTCACTCTTTATGTACATAGAGCTGTGTTCCCATTATTGACAGAGCAATTTCTTCACAGGCCTCTAAAATGACTAAGAATTTCAAAGGAAGCAGGCTAAGTAATAGATTTGCTGAAACCATTCAGGCCAAAATAAGTATCTATCCATAGGTTTAATCATACATTGCCTGTCAAGTCAACAGTCCAGCTTCTGCTAGAGATAGCACTGAAGTGAACAGGCATCTGAGTTTGATAAAAACTATCCTTAGACTTGTAAAAGCAGGCAGAAAAATGCCAGTAAATAGTGAAAATCACAGAGTGTAAGGGTATGGTTTATTTGAAGAGAAAAGAGCTTCTTGGAGCACTGACAAATCTCGATTTCTGTTTTACTTGCATCAGCTTTACACCAGCACAGCCTTCTTGACTGCTGGTGCTCTTTCCTATTCATGGCAATAAAGAAGAAAGAGCACATAATGAAAACTAACTACAGCCACTATTAAAAAAAGGGGGCAAGCTTCTCCATTAAGACGACACTGCTAAAGAACATTCAATTCAAGTTTTTCTTGAATCTTCTGTAAACATATTCTAAATAAATGCTTTACTAGCAGCAAAAATAAAGCTGTCTGAAAAAATTGTGGTTTAATTACTATGACCATCATAATCATTCGTTTTGGGATTCTTCCCCTACTTGATAAGGAACAAAAGACACAAATTGATTCTACTATTGATTACTGCATTTCTTAACACTGAAAAGAGAGGCAAATCACATGATACAGAAGTCTGTAAAGACAGAAATAGCATGATATTGCAATTTAATGATGTTGCTACAGAGACTGGGCTCACCTTCTTCCAAACACATGTACACTAACAAAACCAAAACAGAACTCACAGTTGTCTAGCCTTCATACTTTGGCCAAAGCGACCAGATCAATAAATAAGGTTTATAACTGAAGTTATGAATACTATCTAGGTATTAATATACAGTGTTTCATTTATCATTTAGCCCAAGACTATTTCCTCCTCCTAGACTTCTTTTAATTATATTTCTGTCCAGTTTATTACAAGTTATCAAGTACTATCTTTCCCCATTTGTTTCTCCCACATAACTGCAGGCACCAGTAGTATGGTGCCCTGTAGTTTTTCCCATCTGACAGGTATTTCTCCCTTATTATTTTAAGCATGAAAAGCAGGGTATGAAAGTAAACAAAACACAAAAACAATAAACATAATAAATGGCTGCAGTACACCTTCAGCTTAATTTATAAATTATGTACTAACACATGTTATAAAGCCAAAACACAAAGAAGTAACTTAAAATTTTTGCAATAGAATGTTGGGGGAAGGTGCCATTTCCAATTAACAAGCCAACTTCAGATTTAGCACCCATTTTACTATATTTTAGAAAATAAATTACTTTTACTATACTAAATATACACAGATTCTGCTTGATGGAAAACTGGCATTGTGCTGCTATTTTGCTAAACATGCATCCAGGATGCCTGAAAAACACAAGCTACATACATGATTTTTACCTTGGTCAAAGCAAATGTGTTAGTTCTTACGCTTAATTATTAAGAACAGTGACCATCTGCATTCACAGATGTCCAGAACAGATTGTACTTCAGTTTTGAGACACACTTCTTAGTTCTGCACTCTGCATTTCTTACCTGTTTTATTAAAAGACAATAAGACTGAAGAAATAGACCCCCATGTTTTGTTGCAGCCTCTTACAGACTCCACCCTGTGCTTGTTTTTTCTTGTGTTTTAGAAATACGTCTTCACACATTAGGGTTTGTAAAAATTTAGAAAAACAATTCCTTATCTGAGCTAGACTTATTGATACTTAGTCACTCCTATAGGTATGTCTCACTGGCAGTTTACCAGGCAATGGCTACCTCTCATCAGCTCACTGCTTGGGAAAGCTATAGGAAGGCCAACCTTTTCCTGTAGCAGCAATATGAAAACTGAAAGCACTTCTTCCATGTATTACTACTTCAGAGAGTTCAAAGCAGAGCTTCGATAAAACAACAACAAAAAGAGAGTAGACTAAGAATACTTTTAGCATACTATTAAGTACACACAGAGCTGGGTTACAGAGAGAGCTGTGAAGTTTTGAGATCTGAATTCAGACCTTGAACCTCAGCAGAGGTTGTGCACATTTGGATCACTGCTTGTGCTCAGGGGACTGTGGACCTAGGAAGAGGGAGTAGTGCAAAGCCTGGTTGGGATCCTATCTAAGCTACCAGAAAGGAGAAGCATTTGATTTGGTACTTCTATTCCTCATGACCCCTAATTTCCATTATACACAAAATATGTGTCCAGTTTCCCATCTTCCTGTAATGTAGTTAAATTTGTGTATTATAGTCATATAGCTTTGCATGTGTTAGCACAAATGCAAACAAAACAGACTTAAACAATCAAAATAATTTTTCTTTTCTTTTTTTTTTTTTTTGTTCTAGCACTAAATCACATTTTCAAATATTGGAAAAAAAGCATAATGATTTTCTGGACCATAACTCAATGTCCTAGAACACGGTTATTAACAGTTAAAGAACACCGCTTAAATCTGGCTAACCACACTTCAGCAAATCCACACTTAAGAGAAGCACATATGGTTCTGCCTTATGCCTGGCTGCACACTGCCAACAGGAAGAATAGGAACTTGATTCAACATTGGCACTTAGTAGGAATCTTTTTTTGTTGTTGTTGTCTCGTTACTAGAAACGTGTTGCTTCGCATCTCTGGCACAAGATGGACAAATTTCAAGTGGGGAGGCTAAGCTCCCAACACAACTAGGAAGCTCCATTAAATGTATTTACAAAGGCTTGCACACCCCATTGAGAAAAATATATCAGCCATCTATTGGGATTGGTTTAACTGAGAAAAGGGGGAGTGGTTTCACCTGTTGGCATGAAAAAAATTAGAGGCTTTTACTTCTGCAATGCAGAAGCCATTCATTTAAACATGTCAGGATCCAAACCACTGTTGAGCTCTGAATCCATTATCCCAGTCTCTCCTGGTAAGGATACACGTGTTCAGAAGCAGCAGTCAAGCACCCTGAGGAATTCTGTGGGACAGAAGCTCTGTTTGCATGCAGAGGATGGCCGGCACTGCTGCTGAAGGTGGAAGAGCTGGCTGCTCTCCTCCTGGCCCACAAACCAGTTTTACACAGTTTATCATCTTTCAACCCAACTCTTACTATATGCAAGTTTAGTTACTTTTACTTTCCTGTACAGTAAAACAGTTAAAAAAATATAGGCTTGTCCAAGAACAGCAGAGAAGAAAAAGAAAAGGTACACTTTTTAAAATGCTTGACATTCAGTGGAAGTTTATTTACTTAATGCTTCTGCAATCAGAGCAGCAAAGCTGATCCTGCAACTCATCTTTAGCCCAAGAGCCCTTCTAAGTCCCCACTGATTCCAGAAAAGACTATTTCTGCATCATCATGCTACTGGACTTTTCCATGACAAAGCAAAGCACATCAGTGGTATAATGATGCTAACAGAAGATGATTTCTTCTAAGAATTTCAAAGAAAACAAACTCAAAAAAAGCCCTTGAGTGAAAAGAAATTGAATGACAACTAGCAACAGTTTTGTAATCCAATACTACTCTGGGAAGAAGAATTCCATAAATGAACTTTATGTACAAACATTTATTAGCAGTGAAATCCATTTGACTGAAAAACATAACTTTTATGTAGAACTGACAACACCTGAAGGATTTGCAGTTTTATATCTGTGTCTTCCTCCAAGTTTTCAGAAGAACAAGTGTAGGTTTAGAAGTTCTCAGTAGCTGAGATTTTAAAGAAAGGAAAATTCTATGCAGAGGTACATTAATATTTTTATTTAAATTAGCTCACAGGTAAATACCCTCCTTTATCTTCCTTCTCCTTTTAAATAATCAACTTTAAATATTTATAATTCACCCAAGGATTAATGAAGCTGAGCTAAACCTGCCAGAGCTCTTTATAATGCCATTTCATTTGCCAGAAATTTTAAAATAACCTCAAGAAAATGAAGGAATTTCCATTAACACTGGATCATTGCCTTAGGGCTCCAAGATCCTTAATACTGTGGCTAAGTTTGTAGTTTTGGAGCTGACATATGGGAGCTGAAAATTCAAGAGGATGCAGGAAAATGCATTGGCTATCATTTAAGTTCTAATAACCTCTGTTCCCTGATGACCACATACACTGTGTAGAGGAAAAAGTTATTTAACACAGGAAGATAGGATAAGGTAAAATATATCATTATTCTCTGTAACCTGACTCAAACATGACTTCTTTAGTATTTTCTGTGAGACGCACTTTGTATATGTGGTCCCAGTTCTAATTAACATCCTTGGCAGTTACTGATTTTAATCTTGCTGTACTATTTTAGCTCAAGTCCAAACTGCCTCAGAGATATTTTTTTCCCCCTCTTTTGTTTCCCAAATTAATTAACAGTTGCTGCTGTCTTGCCAATGGACCATGTTTTTATCTGCTGCTGTTTTACCCACATACAAAACTCTGACTTCCAGTGATTTGCTTGTGCTGATGGTTCACACTGAATGAAATCATGTGGTTTACCAGTTTATTTATTTTAAATAAATCGCCTGCACGAAGCTACTGTGATAATCCTGTGAGTAAAGGCTGAAAGACATGGACATTGCTTTCACAGTGCAGACAAACATAAAATTTTCCCTTCCCACATGAACACCATCCCACTTCTCCCAACATACTTTTGGTACATTAGAAAAGATCAGAGCTCCCCTAGAACATATATTTAATTTCTGAGTAGAATATTGCTCTTATATATTCCCCATTGCTCACCTGAACTGCACTGGACAACCACCACAGCTTGGACTCTTTAAATACAAAGAAATTTTAGTGTCCATGTCTCAAGTTAGGCACTACTACATTAACACGTCATCAGGGAGGGGAAAAGGCAAAAATGATAGAGATTAGGCATAAGAAGAGCACTAAAATGGGAATTAAGTTCAACCTGATTCTCAAAGCTGATAAAAATCTTTTAGACCCTACAGTTAAAAAGAAGTATTTGTCTTCAAAAAGAGAGAACTTGCAGGTTGGACAAGGTAAACAAGCCAAAGTTTTTACAGTTCACTCAGTTGCTTAGTTCCGCAGTTCACAGTGGCTAGTTCTCCGAGCTAGCGGAAGTTCTCAGACCTTCATAATATTATTCAGATGTCAGCACAAACCAAGAGATTGATGTTTCAAGAAAATTCACCATGGAAAATAAGAAGAGCTAGACCCTGAGTCCTGGTCATTTGATCTTTTCTTACCCTAGTGTTGCCATCAGTGCCCATGCACTCTGCAAACATTTACAAAGCTGCACTGCGACTCATTATAGGTACTAAGGTTACAGGAGAAAACTTGAGATCTCATCATTTTCTATTCTTTCTTGCTCCGTGAAAATGAAGATACCAAAGTTGTCTCATAAATATTACATAAGCCTTGAATCAAAACCAGTAGTCAAGCCTTAAGTTCTTGATGGCTAAGTTAGAAATCTCTTCTATGTGTTATGAAGAATACTGTTTTATACCGTAGCACAGAAATTCCACTATCAATTTACCCTAATCTCCTGCCTCTCTTTCTTGTCCCTTTTCCCTGCTCTACAAAGACTGACTCAGTGCTCTGCAAGGCTTTTTGAAGTTAAACCTGTAATACTATTTCTTCCTTTGTTTCACAGATAAATCTCTGGCCTCCCTCTCTTTAGGAATCGCTTCCTCACTTCTGTACCCTCAGAGCTATGAGGACATATCTCTGAATATTTCACCACATATTCTTACTACAAATCTGGAATTAGAGTTTGGGTCTGTCATTATTTCCCCCACTTCACCCCTTCTTTAAAATAAACAAAGTCTAAAATATCTAGAGCTAATTAAAAACAAACAAAAAAAAGAATGCTGATCTTCTCAAATGAAGTATTTTAAATCATGTTTTAATCATCTTAAAAGAGTAAGTCTTTTAAGATTGCCACAATATTTTATAAACCACCCGTCATAAGAAATAAGTCTCACCAAGTGTCTTACCAAATTAACTTTTTCTAGTTAAAAAAAAAATAAATTCTTTACTCCTTCCATTTTGCCCTTTGTTACCTTGACCAGCTGAGTTTGTATAGTTAAAGAAGCAGAGGTATAAATGTGAAAAATGTATCTGAATATCTCCTATTAGGAGACAGAAACAAAGTTCTAGATTTCACAAAAGAAAAAGCGTTTAAACCAGCAATATACAAAACAGAATTACATCTCCAGGACAAAATCAGATTGCTCCTTTTCTAAGCACTGCAACAGTAGATACAAATAGAAGGATTATTAAGAGAGTAAAGAAAGAGGAAAACAGTCTCAAACATGCACCTGTCAGAGATGTGTATGTGGATTTTCTATACATATGATTAAGATGTGTGTCTGCATAAGTACAGGCATACACATGTAACAAAGTTATACCCGGTATACCTATAACATAGGTATACCTGTAGGCATCCTTGTTTCCAATGAAATCATAAAAGCAGCTCATTACTTCTAGGCACCTACATGCCCCCTAACAAATTTCTTAGAAAGAACTGTATTTGCTCTAATTGTCATTTATGGCACATAGTCAAACTACTGTCCTCATTTCATTCACATTAATGGTTTTCTTTAGTTTTATGCTTTCGTAATTTAAAATCCAACTATAATAATCTTATTCTTGTTTTGCTTAGTGGTCTAAAAAGTTATTAGCAGTGTATTAGTTAACTGAAAATATCTTCCAGTTTAGACCACCCCTGCCAGAGTATTATAAGGTACCACCTCAAAAATAATTCTTAAATATTAAACTATGGAAGAAAATTAGTTTTTTATTTTTGTAATTTTTTTTTATTTTGAATTCTGTTCTGATCATATCTTTAGTCCCATGTAAGAAAACACTGTACTACTACTATCATGGCTTACCCTTCTTATAGTTCATCTCCTTTGTGAACCTTAGCTTAGGTTCACGATATATAACTCATATACATGTATATACTTAAAGAGAGAAGATGTCTATAAATTTTGTGATAATCTTTCCTTCTGGACCTAGAGAAGTCTTTTATTTCTTCAATGACTGAATGCATTAAAAATGAAGGTATTTAGAGAGAAAATGGGTATGTACCTTTCAATCATCACTTCTGCTTCTCAGCAGAAAGGAAAAAAAATGTAAGTAGTAAGTAGATTTATGACAAATTATTTGGTCACTCACATATCAACAGCTTTTCTTCAACAGCTACCAAACAATGAGCGATGCTGTTTAAGAATCTAAGCTTAATACCTTTAACATAAAAAAAAAAAAGGGGAAAGATTTGGTCCAAACTATTAGAATAACTCCATTCATGCAGTTAAGAAGCATTATTCTCATACAGCTCTAAGATGAATTCCTGCTTGGGCTTAGATTTGTTGTTTTTAAAAACGGCATCCCAAACATTGCTGATTTCTGGGAAACCTTTTCTGCAGCACCCTGTGGTACTAAGAACCAAATAAAATCCTGAAGTGAGTTTTGCTGTGACAGGGAGAGAATGTCATCTTCCTATTTAGAGAAGGTTATACCATTTAAGAACTTGGAATGATTTTCAGGCTGTTTAGCAATTAGGGAAAACTACTGAAAACCTCTCAGAAAGTTACAAATAGACTACTTGACTGCATTAAATTATTAAATAATCCATCTACTGCACAGCAGCTGCATGGTTCCACTAGTCCAACTTCTTCCACTTTCACAATAGATGAACTCTCCAAATTTGCTGCTCCTCAATCTCACAGGTAAAAGGCTATATATGGGAAAATATCTGGAATAGAGCTAAAAACAGAGGAAGGCACAGTTAATGAAAACTCCCTCACATCAGCCCACTGATGTGGTAGTGCTTGAGGCACAAATCCTGCTGGAAGAAAGCAAACCTGATAGCAACCCAGCCACACGGATGGACCATATACCCTGGACTGTTCCAAACCTTTGTTCTAGCAAGGACTAAACAGAATGATCCAAAACAAAGCCAAAAGCCTGATGTTACAGTTAAGCAACACACGTGATTGGGGTACCCTTCATGTGCTTTCTGACCTTGCTAACAGCGCAGACACAGCACCAGTTTCTCTGACAAGCAAAACCAGACAGAAATGAAAGATTTGTGATACGTCAAGTCTTTCTCTAAAGAGGCTGCACTAAAGCAGTAGCTCCCCGAGATACAATTTATAGTATTGCCACTCCATAGTGCTATACTTATTTGTGAATGTACGTGATAATTTTTTTTCTTAAGAGACTTATTCTGCTTTGGTGCAGAAATGAAACATTTCCCAGCTCTGTTCTACACAGTTCTGGGAATATAAACTAGGTCTCTTCTGATTTTAGTAATGCCAAGAAATTCTTGGATTTCATACTGGCAATCTCCCAAGGAGAGGAAGTCGGTGATTTATAGGAAAAGACAGCTATAAAAAGCTCTCCCTCTCTTCAGTTTTAATTGGCTACAGCATCATTGGCCTTTTGAATTTACTTCCATTCTAGATACCTTTTTAAGATAACGACATACATTTTGTGGAGTGCAGATGAGACTGCAGCTGTTTGTTTTGTCATTTCTGTTCTGAGAGAAAACCTGAAGAATACAGATAACAAGAACATGGAAGCCAGAGCTATGTCTGTCCCAGTCAGGCCTGAACCTGCCTGGGAAGGCATTTCTCTGGTATTAACATTTCCTACATTAACTGTGTATCTTCATACTGCAGTACATCTGACACTGAGTGTATATATTGTACATATTCATATATATATAAGGCATGAGACCAAGACTGCAAGCACCTCTTACCAAGCAAATTGTTTAATTCTTTCACACTGACATTCACAACAGGGGAGCATCCTCCCAAACAATGTAGGACAGTTTTACCTTGAGTGACAAAATGACCTATTTCTCTTCTCTATGCCATTGCTCTTGGTATAGATGTGCTGTCTGATTGTTTCTGCTTCTGAAACTAGTAGTATTTGCCTTCAAAGCTGAGAAGCAAAGGTATTATTACAACATTAAGCAAATGTTCACACTACCAGGAAATGCCTGGGTACAGCATCTAAGTGATCAGAGAGCCATCCAGTGGACTGGTAGGAAAAGGAAGAAAAAGTCAACTCAAAAAGGGAAGGTAAATTCTATCCAGATAATTAGATATCATTCCCATCCACTGGGTGTTTTTCTATATTTATCTGTATTGTGGGAAGTGACCAACAGAAAAAAAACCCATACATTTACAGAACGGGAAAATACAGAACATTATCATCTGTTCAGAGTCTGCACATATTTTAAGGCCATATTTTCTTAAACTATAGCATCATCTTCATTTACTCTTTCTTCCAGTTTTTAGTGTGGAAAGGGATGTTTTGTTTTGTTTTCCTGTTGCCTCAATGCTATTTTCATCCTTTTCTGCCTCTGTCATCTTATTTTTATAGAAAAAACCTCCTCCATGGACAAAATATTCATAACCAATTATTTCTGATCAGTCTTCACATATTTCTACACCCTCAATCTCAAAGAAACAAGCTTCCTTTAAATAGCTTTTCCCAATACAGGGTTTACATTTTACTTTAATCTGAAACAGCACACGTTTGAACTAGCAAGGTACAGGAAACACCATACATTTGTCAAATATTTACTACCAAAACTCCTCCCTTCTGACCTGTTCTCAGTCTTCAGAACAACAGCATTTATTGTAACAATGGTATAGAAAAAAAGTTTGAGTAAAAACCAGCATTCAGTTAATGGAGACAGCAGGTGAAATAAAAAAGCCTCCCCAGAATTACAGGAATATTTATACTAGAATTTATTTCCTTTTCCCCCAGCCATTGTATAATTTATTTCTGCTTAAGCAATATGACACATATTTTTGCTTTGCATACAAGGCATTGAGATCAACACAAAGATTTGGTTTACTCCAGAAGGTTTGAGATTTTAATCATAATTGTCTGCAGTTTTTAAGTAGTTACCTAAGGCTTTGTCATGCCTACAAAAGAGGAAACAGAAAGGACTTGCAGCCAACCGGATGCCCTGATGGGAAAAAGACTACCTGGAGTCCCTGCATGGGAGACATAGACTAGTAGTACTCTTCTTGGTGGTCACAGGTTCTAAAAAGAACATGATTTAATTTGCTACAGTAAGCAACCATGTTTCTAGATACTGTGGGCAAGACAAAAAATATAACTCATCGTTCTGCTCAAAGTGATAGGTACCACCACTGTCAGTGAGATAAGCTGCAGTTATAATTAGATCTCTTCTCCAGGTTACCCTGTCTTTCCAGAACATCAGAAGAGCTCACCTTTGACAAAACAAATGGTGTGCTTTTGCCTCAACCTGAACTTGCAAATTGTTCAAGCAGCAGGATTGTCAACACAAAATGAGCATTTTGGAGGAGTGATTGAAGCATTTTAACCTCGATACATTCTTCCATATGGATTTATGTTTGCAGGGCTACTGCTATATGCTTGTTTAAGAAGGATGGTAAGAAGGAGATGAAGTACCAACTAAAAGAATCAGTAGTGATATGGATCAGCTGCTTAGTTAAAGATGTCTCCATGCTACATACACCTCCATACCACTTCCATGTTGCATCACACATGCTACTCGTCAATTATATCTGTCTCTTGAAAACAATCCCACAAAAAGTTCTCCTATGAAAAAAAAAAGCTGACTCTTATTCCTTCATTTACCAAATACAATAATTAAACAGAACCTTGCTAGAGTTCAGCAAGATTTCTAGGGTTTAAGTCCTTACCAGCTGGTAATTTCACAGTTTGCAGCAAAATGACACAAGTTCTAGAAGTACAACTAGAACAGGGAGAATGAGAGAATTCACTGTAGGGCTGGTATTTACCTAATAATTGAAAATATACAGAGGACTGAAGTGATTGGATTATGATATAGGTAGTACTTAGTGGACTGACTTCATTCAGTTTACACTACACCACTTTTAATGAGCAGATATACAATGTGCTTTAACAATTATTTCAATATCATTAGATACCTTAGATACTTGTTATCTATTTTCTTGTCTTTGGAGTATACCCACAGGTATTTTATTACATGACTAAATTAGCGATAATTAATACTTCTATGAAAGTCTGTGATGGTTCTAGGGGGAGCCAGGTAGGTAGAAAGAGCTATAAATATACTCAAAACTCTGAATGACCAAAAATGAACTGGTGTTAGAGGCATACAGGAAAATAAAGCCAACATCTCAAAAGCATAATCTCACCTGTAATGTTTCTTTGCAGAGAAATATTATACAAATGCAATGTTTCTTTCTAGAAAGGGACAAATCAGTAACATTACAATTATACTATACAATCAACTTTTATCAGTGTCTCACTATTTTGTCAAAAAAAAATAAGGTGTATGTTCTTATACATGAAAGCACAACACTCAATTCAAAGGAAATAAGGGAGGAGGGGCATCCATCATAATAAGATTAGAAAAAAGGACTGATATATTTCACATAAATTTAAGATTTATTTTATTTCAAATCAAGAGGCCTGAAAAGAAAAAAAAATCTCTTTTTTTAATCATGTACACTTTCATAGGAGAAAAGCAATTTCTGCTTATTTTTTCCTCAAGTCTAGAGATCCTTTTTCAGTTATTTTGTGTTAATGTCTGAGAAAAGATCATTTTGGTTATAAATATATATCAAACTTCCTCTCAGAGTAAAAAGAAAGTCATGAAGCAGATTTAGACTTCTAAAAGAAAAACAAACTGTAATGGAAACAGCACTTCACCTCACTAGAGGACAAATACAGATTTGCCAATATAGAAATAAAATGAAGAACACGTTACAAAAGAGCAATAGTCAGAAAGAAAGGAAAATAAACAAAATGTCTTTGTAGAGAACTCTGTAGAAAATTGGGAGTAATGTTATAATTTACCATCCTGTTATACAGAGAATACACTCATTTTGACTGTTACAGAATGCCCAGGATCTATCTTTTCACAGGGGTAAGAGTAAATGCATCACAAAATGTATCCTAGTGTTGGGGTTGGGCGTTTATTTTCTGCACTCAGCAGTGATTAATATGAAGGGGAAAAAAAAAAAAAGAAAGAAAAAACCCAACACACAAACAAACAAAAAAACAACCCAACCACATCACAAAAGTCACATAAGAATGTTAAAGATGAAGATTCACATGTCCTAGTAAAATAGAGGTATGTATACTAAAACATCTTCCCATACTTAGCCTGCTTCCCAATTCAAGTGAGACTTGTTTTCATTGCTTTTCAGTAAAATAATCTTATTACAGCTAAATAAGATAAGGAAAACAAGAAATAGAGCAAAGGAAATAATCATAGAATGGTAGGGGTTGAAAGGGACCTCTGGAGATCAAGTCCAACTCCTCTGCCAGCTCAGGAACACCCAGGGTATGACACACAGGAACACAACCAGTCAGGGCTGGAAACTCTCTAGAGAAAGGAGACTCCACAACCTCTCTGGTCAGTCTCTTCCAGTCTCTGGCACTCTCACAGTAAAGAAGTTTTTCCTCATGTTGAGGTGGAACTTCCTGTTTCCCCTTGCTACCATTACTTCTCATCCTACCACAGGACACAACTGAAGAGAGACTGGCCCCTTCTATTTGACACCCACCCATCAGATATTTGTAAACACTAATAAGATCCGCTGTAAGTCTTCTTTTCCAGGCCCCAGGGCTATCAGCCTTTCCTCATGAGAGAGATGCTTCAGTCCTTTTGTCATCTTTGTAGCTCTCCACTGGACTCTCTCTAGTATTTCCCTGTCCCTCTTGAACTGGGGAGACCAGAACTGAACACAATACTCCAAATGGGGTCACACTAGGGCAGAGTAGCGGGGGAGGAGAACCTCTCTTGCCCAGCTGGCCATACTCATGTTTATGCACCCCAGAATACCATTGGCCTTCCTGAGCACAAGGGCACATTGCTGTTCCATGGATAACTTCTTGTCCACCAGGATGCCAAGGTCACTCTTCATGGGGCTGCTTTCCAGCAGGTTTACCCCTAACCTGTACCAGCACATGGTATTGTTCCTCCCCAAGTGTAGGACTCTACACTATCCTTGTTGAACTACATCAGGTTTGCCTTTGCCCGGCTCTCCCATCTGTCCAGATCTTGCTGGATGGCAGCACAGCCTTCTGGTGTATCAGCCACTCCTCCCAGTTTAGTATGATCAGCAAACTTGCTGAGGGTACACTCCATCCCTTCATCCAGGTTACTGATGATGTAGAATAAGACTGGATCCAGAACTGACTCCTGGGGAACACCACTACTTAGAGGTGGTCAGATGAACTCTGCACCACTGATCATGACCATCTGAACTCTGTTGTTCAGCCAATTCTCAACTCACCTCACTGTCCGCTTCTATCCCACGCTTCCTGAACTTACCTATGAGGATGCTATGGTAGACAGTATCAAAAGCCTTGCTGAAGTCAAGGTAGACAACATCCAGTGCTCTCCCTGCATCTACCCATGCAGTCACAACATCACAGAAGGCCATCAGATTACTCAGACATAACTTCCCTTTAGTAAATCCATGTTGGCCGCTGTTGATAACCTTCTTTTCTTCCATGTACTAAAATATGATCTTCAGACTGAGATGCTCCATTACCTTTCCAGTGAAGGAGGCAAGGCTGACTAGTCTGTAATTACCAGGGTCTTCCTTCTTGCCACTTTTGAAGACAGGAGTGACACTGGCTTCCCTTCAGTTCTCAGGCACCTCACCTGTTCTCCATGATCTTTCAAAAAATGATGGAGACTGGTAGAGCAACATCAGCCAGCTCCCCTAGCACTTGTGGGTGCAGCCCATCAGGGCCCATATATTTGTGTGTTCAGTTTATGCAAATTATTTCTAACCCAATCCTTACTGACCAGTGGAGAGACTTCCTCTTTCCAGGCTTTCGCTCTTACTTCCAGGGTCAGGAATTCCTGAGGGCTGGTCTTGGCAGTGAAGACTGAAGCAAAGAAGGCATTCAGTAACTCTACCTTCTCTGCATCCTCTGTCACCAGGTCTCCCGCATCATTCAGTGGTGGACCCACATTTTCCCTAGTCCTCCTTTTACCACTGATATATTTGAAGAAGTCCTCCTTATTCTCCTTTATTTGCTTTGCCAGCGTTAATTCCAAGAGAGCCTTGGCCTTCCTTATTGCATCCCTACAAACCCTGGCAGCATTCCTATAATTCTTCCAATTCTTCGTCTCTTTTTCTACATACTGTGAATTTCATTCTTTCTTCCAGCAGAGTTTTTTCAGCAGCTCCCTGCTCATTCATACTGGTCTCCTGCCTCCTCTACATGATTTTTTTACTCAAAGGAATGCACTTCTCGTGAGCTTGAAGAAAGTAATTTTTCTATATCAATCAGGTCTCTTGGTCCCCCTTACCTTCTAGAGTCTTAGCTCAAGGGATTCCTCCAAGTAGAACTTTGAAGAGGAAAAAGTTAGCCTTCCTGAAGTCCAGACCTTAAATCTTATTACCTTGCTTCTTCCCTGTATGATATTAAGTTCTACCATATTGTGATGCCTGCCATCAAGACTGCCTCCAGCATTCACATATCTGACCAGACCTTCTTTGGTCATTAATACAACATCCAGCAGTACTCCCTTCCTTGTTGGCACTTTCAACGCCTGCATCAGGAAGTTACCATCAACGCCTGCATCAGGAAGTTACCATCAATGCAATGCAAGAGCCTTCCCGAGTGACTATGCCTCACTCTGTAGCCTTTCCAATAAAGATCAGGGCGAATGAAGTTACCCATGATCACCAGGGCATGTGATCTTGAGACTACTTCCAGCTGTCTGTAGAAGGTCTCGTCAACATCATCTTCCTGGTTTGGTGGTCTGTAGTAGACACCCACAACAGTTTCACTGAAATTTGTGTGCCCCTTAATTCTCACCCATAAGCTTTGAACATGCTCTTCACCCCCAACCCGGGAAGAGCTCAACACATTCCAGTTGCTCATGCAGAGAAAGTGTGACTCCACCACCTCACCTTGCTGTTCCATCTTTCCTAAAAAATACATAACTGTCCATGACAGCATTCCTGTAGTGTGATCTATCCCACCATGTCTCAGTAATTGAAATGAAATCATGGCCCTGTGATCGAACATAGATCTCCAGTTCATCTGCTCATTCCCCATGCTGCACGCAAGGGGAATCAGTCATGTAATAACACTTATTCATGTTTGATCATTCAAAAAGCAATTTATTCACTTCCACTGTTCCCCTGGCTTGAGAGTCAAACTGAATTCAAACATCATTGCTGGTATTGAATGGTACTGAAAATAGTACTGAAAAAGATTATCATTTGCCAAGCATTATCTTTTCAGATATAAACAGAGTTTCTTCAACATGTTTCTGGGTGTGTATAAGGTATAAACTCTTACATGGGAAAAGGCAAAACAGAGTGCAAAAAAATTAATCTTTGAAAATAGCATTTACTACAAGGCATTAGATGTTAGAGAACAACAACTGAAGTAGAAGGGGTGAGGGAGAAATAAACAGATCTAAGAAATCATAGGTATTTCATCTTCGAAGTACCATAAAAGCAAAGAAAAACTTCTTTTTATTATAAATCAAAGCCGACTTTTTAAATCTGTGTTCTATCCATTAAGTAAGATAAAGCTCAGAAAATGTAATTGTTGCCAAACTCAGATGGCTAGTTCAGAGACCAGTGGCTGGATTTTAGAAATACCAGCTTCCATCAGCAATCACACCATTTCCAAAATGCTTTTAATTTTCACAAAAACCTAAGCAATGGGCAAAAAGCTGAGCTGACATACCCCTTTTCTCTCCAGCGCGCTTCCCACTTGGCATTTCGCATTCAAAGGAGTTCTCTTCCAAGACCTCGCATAAATCTCAGTCGGCAGCCAGTTTAAACATCAAGTTTTCCTTTAGGAATATACAGCACTACTGATGTTTAGAGTAAAACATTTAATTTTGGTCATTCAAATTGAAATGGTGAAATGGAAATTTGGTTTGAGTTTTTGGACTTCATCCATCTCACTTCCAAAATGAGTGCCCCGAACAGCAAGATGATTTCTGAATCCTCAAAGCAGTACATGTCAAGATCTTACAAAACACTGAGATGTGAAACACCAGCACTGGCAAGGCACAAGGTCCTTGACAAGAAGTGACAGGAGTTTAGGGTTGTTTTGCTGATTTGCTAAAGTAGATTGCAGTCACAGCTGCTCTGCAAACTGAATCATACTTTTCACAGAAGGAAGAGGAGAAGAAAAAAAAAAAAAAGACATCTCTCAGAAGACACACTGTCTGAAGAAGTACTTCCAGATGTATAACCATGTACAGGCTACATTTCCTATTCTGCTGAAGTGGAAGTAAACAGCTCTGCAGCAATTATACGAGTGTTTCAAACACTTCAGGCACAAACAAGGCCTTACAAATTCTCCTGATTTATCATTCTAGGTGTTGTAACTAATTTTCCATGAGTTGTGGGTAAATGAATAGGTCTGGGAAAAAGGTGATGAAGATATGTCTGCCTTTACTGGGGAGGTGAAAGGCAATATATCATGTCAATAGGATCCTGTGACAGTGATTCACAGAAGTTGTACCAGGAAGGACGTCCAAGAAAAACTATCCTGGCTTATAGAGAACCAGATACTCACCTCTGACTCATTTTTACCAAGTCTGTGAGGGTTTGTTTTTTTTCCTCTTTGTGAGGGTTTTTATTGTTGGTTTGTGGTTTTTTTCCTCTAAAAGTATTTGGCAAGCAGTAAATTACTTCAATGCAACAATATATGTCAAATCTCGCATAACCATATCCGGATGAAAGAAGTCTTCTAGCTAAAAATAAGGCTTGAAGGATGAAGGAGCAGGAATATCATATGAGTTTGTCCTAATACTACTTTTTCCTATTAATCAATTTATGACTACAGGTACATACAATACAGTCACTTCACATAAAAACTTCTCCTTTTATATGTTAAGAGTAGCTACACATGATATCTAATAATAATTTTTTTCTAGTGTTCATTTCTGGTTATCTTATTATTAACTGGGTCTGAATTTAAACTTCCAGTCTGAATGAAAAATTTTCTCAAACTGAGGAGGATCACCTTTAAGTTGACAAATACCAAGAAAGGGAAACAGTAAACAAGAATTACTCACTCAAAATGACAATTTATTTTTAAATCAGCATTGGTTAACAGAGAGCATCTATCATTCATCTAGCGGCCAGCCCAGCCTCTAAACCTTGATATTCACATAGAAGAAAACGTAACTTCCAACAAGTTAAACCCCATAACTTCAGCATTCCTCCCTTGTTAGAACAATGGCAGTTTACACCAGTGCCGTTATATTACCAGCAGTATGGAGGGGATTCCTTAAAACAAAAACCAATTTCTTTCTGAAGTCTTTAATGAAAATAATATATATCAAATGCACATATATTATTCCCTTATTAATTTTTAAAATTGTTTCTCTGCCCTGCTTGCCTTACAATAATGTTTTACCTGATTGCTTATGTCAGATATATTACTGTCTTGTCACAAACCATGCTGTATTCCAAAGTAGATTAATGATAAATATTTGGTTAGAGATGAGAAAACAACACTGCACTGATTTTTTTGGAAGGCAATAGATGAGCAGAATTAAGAAGACAATCTGCACAGAGCAGAGACCTGCACCGCATAACACCAACAGTAACCGCAGAATCTGTGGGCTGTCCAGACTCAAAAGTAGGCTGATACAGTAAAGAAGTATTTTCAGATAATGAAACTCTAGCAACTATTTTCTTACATCAATGGATATTTTTGTTCAAAAATCAAAGTTTCTCTTGTAAATGGGACATACCACATAATACAACATATTTGATATTTTTAAATGAATGCACTTGCCAGAAAAGCAGCTGGGAGTGGGCAAACATGGAAAACCTTACCTAGAGTTATATCATACCATCTGGTCAGAGAGTGACCCACTAAAATTTATGTAGTTTCTTTTCAATTATTACTTGGCCACTTCCCCCCCTAAGGCACTTACTCTAATTTTTTCTCTTGAGCTGAGACAAAGCTAATGTAAGCCACTATAGTGAAGTAGCACTGAATTCAATAAAGACAGACATAAGAAGAAACACCTCTATTTTAAAGTATTTCTTCTCCAAAATTTCCACTTATTTGGAAAAAAATCTCACAGAAATCACAATTTCTGATGTGCACACATTTAGCAGATGTTGCTGTTCAAGTATTTCTTAAAATTGTCAACAACTTTAAAAAACCCAGCTATCCTAAATGCCACTTCATTCCTTACTTTTACAAAATAAATAAAATACAGATAATCGGGATGATCTTGCACCAAGGATAAATGGAATTCTGTCCTAATGTTTATAAATTCAGAACTTGACATGCTCCAACACACCGCTCTTCCCTCTGCAGTTTGTGGAATCCCTATTTCAAACCTGCTGCGCCAGAAACTCTCAAACTGTTACCCAGACCTGTTTCATAATGTCAGTGCAGTATTCGATGGTCAGGCTACAATGTGCTTATCTTAATTTGACATTAAGAAATGGAAATTCTTGGCAGGGAGAAGGGGAAAAACAATTTTCCAGATGCTCAACTTTGAGTCCATACCTAGCTAAACTGAATAGATGTTTCTAACCAAAAAGTCTATTATTTTATCATGGGAGTACTTGAAAATGTTCACTTAGATGAATTTTACTTTACAGTTGAGAAACAACAGGCTGAGCAGTGTGTGTAATGTTTGTTCTGCTAGTTAAGATTTTGTACTGGAAAAGAACAACAGAATACAGAATTCTTACACTGTAATAACTTTTACACCCAATTCCCAGTAAAATCCAACCAACTGGCTGGGGCAATGAAGCAAGTGAGACATACAACACTGCTTTTACATTTGAAATCTATGCTTCCAAATATGTAATAGAAGGACAAAAAAAAAAATCTCTGGAAGACACTTATAAACCATTTTCAAAGTCATAGAGAATTTTGATGAGGAGGGAAATGCTTTGATTATACATCCACAATGACTTTATTTAGTCATCCAGATCTGGTAGAAAACAAACAGAAAATGAAAATATAGCACATTTGAAAACATAGTTACAGGATGCATTATATCTAAGCGGGTGAGAGCTGTCCTAGGAAAACAACCCATACTTCAAAGTGTAAAATACCTTCTCTTAGATTGTTGAGTTCACAGTATCTGTTCTGTATCACAAGATTTATTTTTTTTCCTTCCCAATCTCTGTACAGTACCCTAAATGATTGCTAATAAAATTTGTTTCAGAAATTAGGCAACTCAACCTGGTTTGTCTGAAAACTGGGGAAGACATTTCTATACCTTCATGTCACGGTGGATTTACGTTGGTTATCTACAAAGAAACTATCAAAATTTTTATCTTTATTTTTTAAAAATCCATACTCCTCCAACTCTACAAATATTTTGTACATGCTATAAATCATTTTTCAAATTCAAAACACTGGACAGGACTTGCTCAGAACTTAAAACCACCAAAAGCTGAAACAGACAATTGCCTACATATTTGAAAGTTATCACAGTGGTATAAAGAAAAATCAGTCTATCAACTCATGAAATTATCATCTGCTACTTATTTTGTCTGTCAATCTTCATGCAGTCTGATCTTCTCTATAAAGGTCTGTCAAAAATCTGTCTGAATCTTGACTATTGAAAAGCTTTAAACAATCTGATACTTTATTCAATTGATACTTTATCCTCTGAATAGATACCACATCAAATTGTAGCTTGTAGAACATGAACAGAGTGAAGAGACATTTTTAAGCCATTGAGGACCATGTAATTGATACACTCTTTTACTACTTTTAGTATAAAAGCAATACAGGCAGAAACTTGTAGAGTCATTCAGTATAAGTGAATAGATTTGACGGAGCACCTTCTTCACTCTTAAAGGACACTTCCCCATTTCAGGTAACACTGGATAGGTATTAAGTTATTTGGTGTTTTTGTAACTGCTTTATCCAACAAAGCTAGCTAGTGTTAAATTTGCCTAGATTATGACCATTTTTTTTTCCCCTCTTTCCAAAATACCTTAATCAAAAAGTCTTCTGCCATCTTGAAAATAAAAGTTTGGGGCAAACCAACAAATTAGGTTTGATTCAGTTTGGGGAGGGTGAAAAGAGAAGAGAATACGGGCTTGATTCAGAGGAAAAACTGCCATCATGTTTTTGTGTAGTAATTCAGTATCAAGAACAAACTGTGTGAGAAAATTAGAATTCCTAGCAGTCATGTTCCAAGACAGCAGCAGAATAACCACTGTCACGTTCTCAGGAACAGGATCCTCTAAACATTCTTGCTAGTGGTTTTCCATTTGGCTTAATATCATAAAATACTTGTTGAAAATACTTATTTTACCTCCAGGTGAGAGTTGGACATGAGACTCTGGAGTTATTCTGTGGCTCATTAAATACGTGGATACACATGACAATGAATATCAGAAAATAAAGTGTAAAAATACCCAACAACTCTTTAGTCGAGCTACCAGTATATCTCACAGTTAATCTCAGCTAGTCGAGCTAATCTCTTTAGTCAAGCTACCAGTTAATCTCACAATGGGCCCTTCTCTCATGTAACTACCAAACTATAGATTCATTCTCTTGCTCCATTTCTCTGACATAACTAGTACTTGGATATTTTATATAAACCACCATATTTGGCATACAAAATAAGGAGATTCAAACCCAGACTCTGAACAGATTAATGATGTACACTCCTTAATCAGAATAAAATGGTAAACATCACCAAGGTTGGTGCCCTAATTCCTGGGTGGAAGTGAAAACAACCTCCTAGAAAAAACAGTTTACATTTTGTAAATGTATAGTCTCTGTTGGATGTTATACCTTTCAAGACCTCAATATACATGCTAACAAGAACAAAACACTTCTCTCAAAAATCTCTGGTATCTATAATAAGAAATTCTATATTACATTTATGTGGGTTCACCTTGTGGGTGCACTAATACGGTGCACAAGCTTGAGCTTGTATATAGAGCTCTGAGTTTTTGATCCTAACCAGAAATTGTCTACATATTAACCATAGTATTCAAAACTCAGTGAAACAAGGATGCATCACCACAGAGATGCAAACCTTGGCTCACTTCACTGTAAGGTAGTTGACTAGAAAGAGTCATATGATGATGGCAACCTACAAAAACATGATACCACTGAGAATTGTCAGTAATGCTAGAAATGGAATCTCATCTGTCAGCTTTCATGAATGCAGTTTACAATTTTGATTAACACTCAAGTTCTACAAACAATTTGTTCTTTTGTATTATTTCTGTTGATTTCACCAAGACAAGGAGCACCTGATGGAAAAGTTTCAACACAGCAAAGTAGGCCATCATTATCCCTATTTAATGCCCTTGTTTTCCTTCTTTGTTATTTCACAGTACAATGAGATCAATCATATGCAAAATTTTAGATGAGTTTCCATAATTTAAAACAAAGCAAGATAACATGATCAATACACATATTAATATAACACTAACATTTTAAATTCAATTGTTCTTTTCCATTTGAATACAAATATTATCTTTTTCTGATTTATCTTTTTATATATATAAAAAAAATGAGAACTCTCTCTGTAACAAGCTGCCCTGAAGAGACTCTTACATATTATTTTACCTATTATTTCAAATAGTTAAAATGCAGATCTTGTAGCTAAAGTGAAATGACAAGGTGAACAAAATTCATTAGACTGTCAAAAGTTCCTTATCAAATGTGACAAATAGAAACTATATCTAGAATAAGAAATATATTGAGTATTTCATTTAACTATGAAAAAAATCTGTTTTTTATTTAGAAGTTTCAATTTTAAGCCATATTCTGCTCTATATTTTGCTAATGAACAGTTGCTTCCTGTGCCTTTGCTAATTAAAAACCAGCACCATTATGCTTGGAGTAGTGTGCTCACACTTTTTATACAGAAAGGGTAGCATAGCACAGGTAAGAGTGATGAGATCCATAATCATGCACAGATGATCTATTAGCTAAAGGAGCCCCCAGCTGTTTGTGATAAAGCTTCAAGTGAGGTTAAAAGGACAACATATTTTTTATTTCATTATAAAGGATAAGGATAAAATAAAAAAGCTTTACTGATATCAAGGAAGGATCCAGAGCTCAGTTCTACAATTGAATCGATGAATACAAAAAAAATGTTTATGAACGAGTTTTTGTATCTTTACATGTGTTTAAATTGGTCACCTATCATATTTTATGCAAATATTCCAGCAGGAAGTTTGATGACAGAGTTTTTATTTAAATATAAAATTTCAGATTAGATGCTTTCTAGAAGCATTCTGACAATTCTAAGACAAAGATTAATTAAAATAGGAAACAATCTCCGTACAATTCCTGCATCCAAACAGCTTCAATTTCAAATAAGTATTTAAAATTAATTATATGTGAGCAATTTATACCCCAAGAATTCTCCACTGTGTGCTCCACACTGCTTGATGCCAAATAATAAACACCTTTGAAAGCATCGAAAGGTCTTTGTGAAATTCAGTTAAAGAAAATCATTAAGTGATTTTTATTAGTGAGCTATTCATACACATCACTACTTCCTACACTAAGAGCATGCCTGAAATAGGGGAAAAAGTAGCAATGATTTTAAATGACCACAACAACATTAATAGCTTGAGTCACAATGATGAAAAAAGTCACCGTGGACCCCAGTGTGAGTTACTGAATGTGAGTATATGGACCTAGATTTAAAAATTCAGTGGAAAAGAGATTGCTGAGAAAAACATAGCAGAAACACAATTCCCATAAATGCTGAAGTTCCCAAATACACATCATTAGCTAACAACAGTAGAAGCAGGAGAATGGTACAACTGTTTTATTACCTGCCCCTCTAAAACATTATTTTTAGAGCAATTGAAAAATTCAAACTGCAGGTGAAACTTTCTAGTTCTTCCTACATTTTAATCCATCTATAGCATAAAAGCAGGAAAGCCCTGCTCTGTTCAATCCCGTTTGTTTTGGGATTGTAATTGTTTAATGATCCTGTTTAAAGAGAACCTCATGGTGTAATCACAGAAGAGAAGACCACTGCACATCCTATGATTGTCAGAACAGGATCCACATTAAGAAATGTTTAA
The DNA here is from genome assembly GCA_027560015.1 of Chloroceryle amazona. Lineage (NCBI taxonomy): Eukaryota > Metazoa > Chordata > Aves > Coraciiformes > Cerylidae > Chloroceryle > Chloroceryle amazona. Next base: position 15,578 of record JANHFX010001668.1, on the reverse strand, counting down.
AGTAGGAGGAAACTTAACATCTCGTTTTTTAATTTTATAATGTTAACCCTTAAATAAACATTATCAACCACACAATGATCCCGAAATCTTAAAGACAGAAGGTACATCCCAAATCTGACATTAAGTACTGCTGGGACCAAACTACTCCTGTCAGTAATGGAAGGATTAACATTGAATTCCAGTAGTAGACTGGAATAGAACTGGTTTCTAATTAATTATCCTTAATCACTAATCATCACTGACCAGCAGCTTTTAGTGTAATTATTTTAAAGCATTTTACAATAAAACTGACTATGCAATTCCAATGAGTAACTAGAAACAAAACTCATGGCCCTTTACTTCGTAGGGCAAAAACTGTTCTACTTCTACTTATTAAATATAATAGCTCTTATAAACCAGTTTGGTTAATTCTGACAATAAAGCATTTACTGAACATCTTAACAGTTACCTCAACTTTTCTCATATCAGTTCAGCCAAGCTTGGCTGTCTTGGAAAAGTAAGAATCAGAAATAGCTCTTGTGGAGAGGGGAAGAGGAGGGCGCAAGTTTGGGTTTTTTTTAACTTGTGCAATATAATTTTACACTTTTTACTCACCCTGAGGGTTTGAGAAGGATTTCTGCTCATTCCAATGCATTCTGGCCATCAAACTTTTGGATGCAGCTATGAAAACTCTCTGTGAGGTCTGCAGAAAGAGAAAAACAAAAATAAACTTGCTTTAAACATCAGCATATTTCTTTGCTGTATTAGAGTCTCAACATACCAAAGCCCAGGTAGGTTTGCATAGTTTACACTCTGACAGCTGCTGGCAGAAGAGCACAGGGAAGATTTCTTAAAGCAATATTAGACCATTGCCACATTTGCTGTTGCCTGTACTACTGTAATTCATTGGACAGCGCATAATTCTCCTCTACAGAACAGAATGACAGAGTATAAGGTCCAATTTCTCATCTTTATATAAAGTTACTATTTTCAGACTCTTCTCCAAAGTGTAACCACTCTCTGGTAAGCCACATCACTGTTTCATCCTTTCAAATACCAGCTTTATCTTGTTGCAAATGACAGTTTATCACTTCTCCAATTATAACCCTATATACAACTTTATTTTATTTAAACTGCAACCAAGCCAAATAGAGATAGACCTGCAGTTCTTTAATATGCACAGGATTTTTTTTATTATTATTATTTTTTAGAATTACACAAATCCAGTTACTGCTTCTACTTTTGGGTGTTTGCTGAAAATTTCCTCTACTTACAATTTTTGATGAGCTATGGTTTTGTAAAATACCACATTGTTTTAATGTTTCACACTGAGTGAAAATATCAAAGCTTTCTTATGTGAATTTTTTTTTTTCCCCAGTTTCATTATCTTGTATATTCTGAATATGTTAAGGACTCAGTTTTAACATCTTGAGAGAGGACTTCTAAGTGAAGATCAGGGTGAAAAACAAAACCTTGGGAACCCAGATTCAATAACCATTTCACTACAGACTCTGATTTAGAATGCAGCACATGATTATAATAATGCACAAGAATTTTTAAAACACCAAACAAACAAAAAACCAAAACAACAACAAATAAACAAAAACACTGCACCAGAGTCTTGTAGAAAGTTTAACTCTGAAAAGCGTAAACCCAGCTAAACTTGGCTATGGTGCAGACCTCAGTTACAAGAGTGGAAAATACACTGCTGTGGAATTCCTTTTAAATCACCTTTCCATACATTTGCAGGGTTTTATGATACTTTATATAGAATATGTAAAGAAGAGTTTAACTGCAGCTTATTTTTCAAACATCACTAGCATTCAGTCTTTTTCCTGGCTGAAGACTGGCTGACAAGTGCTTCCTTATCACCAGCTGAGGCAAACACATTTTTGAAAATTGCATTGTGTGCTTCGGGTGGAAAAGCAGATACGCGATTTCTCCCACTCTCTATCCAAGCACATACACAAGAAGCACTCCTATTGGTTTCACAGCCATTAGCTGGTAGTACAGCCCCTGAAAAATGAAGTTGAGGTATCATAGAAAAGGAAACTCAAAACTGGAAAAGCTCAAACATTTAAACTGGATATGTTAAAATGATTTACTAACATGAAATTTTGTTAAATATACCATCCAATATTAAAGGAAACCAAACCAGAAATTTCTGCTAGTTCTGTTATATTTCAAGGTTTGAGTGACAAAGTAATCACTTTTCTGGTTTGACTGACCATTTTTTTTAATTCGATATCTAAACTGAAAAAAAAACCCAAACAAACAACAACAAAAAAACCCCAACATTTTCTAAACTGTTTCAAGCAATTTTTCTCTCTGGTCTGCACTAATCAACAGCATGAGGAATATATTATTTTTTTTTTTGCACAAGCAAATAAGGGCTGAAAAAAATCAAGTGTATCTTAAATGATTGCTTAAAAATAATAATGTAAAATCTAATCCCCACATTCCCAAGAATTCCATATGTTGGCATTTGAATCGTATTTCATGTGTGTTCAGCGGCTTTGAATTACACTGAGAACTTAAGTTTTACAGCTTCAAAGTAGATACAGCATTTTGATGCAATATTAGGTCAGAGATGAAGACTTCTTAGAGGAAAAGCACAAAAACTACGCTGAAATATACTTTAAATTGTTTTCTTTCCCTTTTAGGATAAAGTCTTTTTTTATAACCAATATAGTCCATTTAGGAAAAAAAAATTTATAGGTTTATTGTATCTCTCAGGGATTTATAAGGTTCAACATGAGGAACAGTAAGATAAACACCTCTGCCTTCCCACACATTACCGGCAAAAGCTTTTAAACAGAGAGGGCTACTTGAAGAACTACAACAAGAGTGAAAACACATTGAAAAATTATTAAGTTTGTTTGCTATCTACAGAAATACACATTCAATCAATAGCATGTATGGAAAAGTATCTATCACAACCTACAATGGAATAAATTTTAAAAGATCTCATTCTGATTCTAGTTCTGGTTTGAATTCAGAAAAAAAGCATTGGGAGAAGAGATTGTAAAAGTCAAAGTGCCTCTGGATGTTGGGTATTCAAAAATGAAAATAGTATTAAAGTAAAATGAAAGCACCAATAATTAATCAGAGTCCAAAAGCTTCACTTGTCACAGCTGAGACTTGCAGACATTCCCAGGTTTAAAAGACCCACAGTGATTTACTCTTTATGGTCTGGTCTCTTCACCTTCCTTTTACTCCTTTTACTCTAATTGCATTGGCATAAACAAAGATAATATTTGGCTTGAATACAGAGCCCATGCCTGGACCTATGCTGTCAATCTGATTTCTTCAGCCAAATTCATAAGAATTTCAAAGTCAAAAAAAAAAAAAAAAAGAGTTGATGTTATATTGGATTTGAATATTCTGACTGGGACTCCAAACTGGAAAAGGATGCTCTTCTAAAATGTCTGTGTCCACACTGAATTCAACAGAAGTTGTTCTGTGCTACTGAAGTTGGATTTAAAAGCTTCCCTTTGTATTCCTTAGGCCAGGAAATGAAAAGCATTCTCCAGATGGTCTTACAAACGGCTTTTTTTTTAATTTCTTTTTCTAATATGAAAAGGATCTTCATTTCTGTGCTAGTGGCAAAGTCAAATATCCAGATCTACAGTTTATGCAGATATATTTAGTACCATACATGGCCTCCTGAAAAGAAAACACTATAATTTTATTTAATTAAATTATTTTCTATTACATACATTTTAGAGACATTTCTATCACCAGAAATAAATTGATATAATTGTGAATAAAATGTAAATAACATCTTTGGACAGAAATATATAATCCTTTAAATGAAACAAACTTCTATCCCCAGGGTTTGTCTCTGGCATAATAATTAATCTTCCTGCAGAACACCCAGCATTCCAATATCCTGATATATATGTGACAGAGGTTGAAGTTTGACTTGAACATTTAAGTTCAACATCTGAAGCCAAGAGATGTTGGGTCTTGAGTCTTGCTGCCTCAGCATCTTAACACACTCAGGGTCAAAACTTGCTGAGACACTAGAAAGAAAGGCAGCTAAATGTTTAGAGAGTGTTGAATTGTATCAGGAAAAGAGCTGCAGCACTTTTGCATGTGAATTACATTGCCTTGGCAAAAGCAGCACCTTTTAATCAGATTCCTAAATTAGAAACACTTAGCATTGAGTGCTGCCTAGGGCAGGTTAGCAGTGGTGGAGGATCCCAGCACAGAGATCACTGTGCAGGTGAGAGAACCCAAACAACCACCACATGGCTCATGTAATTTGAAGTGTATTTCAAGAGACAGAACAGCTGTCAGATGGCAGCTGGAATGGGAAACTGATTGACAGGCAAAAGGACATACTAGCAGCTTATGGCAACAAGGTGATGTATGGGAAGAGAAGATATGAAAAATGCTCTTGGACATTTTAGGGGGTAGCTCACCAGCTAATTTCATCATGTTGAGAACATTGCTTTGAAAATTCTCGCCAAAAATCTGATTTGTTGGTAACCCAAACAGGTAGATACCCTGTACCCTAAAACACAGAAGACAGCAAAGAAAGCAATTTTACTCCACAAATAGCCTTAAAACAATCCTGAGTTACTTTATATCCAACTAAACAAAGAGAGATTTAAGCATGACAAAGCAATACTTGTACAATCATTTTGTACAAAAAACATTGCTGTACCAGGAGCACATTTCGTAACATGCAATAGTACATTGACAAGGAGGAGTTTAATATCTGCCTCCAGTTGTATATATTTGTCCAGAGTTTAATAGAAAGGCAAATAATCCTGATTATAGGCAACTGTTACCAACAGCTCTAAACTCATCTCAAAGAATAAGGAAAGCAAAGTCAACAATTGATTTCATATCTTTATCTCATGTGATACAATTACTCTAAAGCTACTTTGAGTTGCATATTTGAATGTAAATTATCCACCAAGAAATCGGAAGCACCATTTGCATAAGACTTGTTGAAATACTCTCCCTTGAACCATCAAATACTAAAATTATGGCATGCAGTACACATTTTTTATATAAAAAAAAGCAAAATTATTTGTGCTGCTTTACGGACATGCCAGGTGGTCAGTTTTAGTCAAAGCAGCATCAGTAAGACAACCAACAAGATAAATTTAGGTTCAATAAGTCACACCAATCATTAGCACATTATTTTTATTTTGTCATTTTGCTTGGATAATCAGATTATACCTGCATTTCAGTCTTTCACAATTTAATTAAGCAAAGCCTTCATTCATTCAAGCCACTTGCACAATTATGGCAGATAATTTAGGAATGTAGACAAAGATGAAGAAGAAATCAAAGCTGACATGACACAGAAAAAAAAATCTGGATTTCTCTATCAGGTGCACCTTCACCTGCTTTCCCTCTCTTTCTCCAAGGTATCTATCTAAGCAGAGTATTCACAGACATTGACAAGTTGACAGATTTCTGTTAATCTTTCAAACAGATAAACATCTGTTCTCTGTTTAACAGCAATGCCCAACAGTTACAAGCAGTTTTAAAGCTCTTTCATTCATGGTGTGGTCTGGGGTCATAAGCCACAGACAATAGTGCATTAGAACTGGGTGGGCTTGTGAAGGTTAGAGAAGCATTTTCAACCTCTAGTAGCTCAAGATTCAGGTTGAAAGCTTTTACAAGTCTAGAAAATTCTGCTAGTTCTGTATTAAAAAGAAAAGACAGCAATTTTAATACAAATAATTTTGCTATTATTGCTTATCTGAAAGTAGAAGGAAACCTGCTATTCAACAGGCAATTGAACTGCATATTCAGTACGCAAAACCTGTTGGTTTAGTTTCTAGTGTACTTTGTTTTTAAGCAAGGGGCAGACAAGCAAGAGGGAGATTGAAGACAGTGTAAAGTGTTAGCGTAATTACTTACAAGGTCTGTTACAACAGCCACTAAGAGGTTGCTGAACCAGCAGCTACTCAAAAGCCACATTTGGGTAAACAACTGGTACAACACCATTTCAAAACACTGTGCAGGAGCTAAGATACACTAAGCATTGCTGGAGAGAGTTTGGCTTCCTGGTGGATTTATTGTTATTTCTTAAAAGTATCCCGGAAGCAAGAGAGAAACCTCCCCCAGATTAGCCAAATCTGATTTCAAAGTAATTTACACAAAGAAAATAATATTTTCCTATATTTTAGATATCATATCGATAGGCATGGATTAAAATTCATGCATTGGAAACTATGCATGGCACGTCTTATAATACAAGAGTCTGAAAGTCAATAACATAAGAAAATTACTCCAAATAACTTCATGGTTGGATGAAAAGAAACAAAGTCATGACTTTAGCAGAGTACACCTCTGAGCACCACCCTCAGGCACGTGTCAATCCAGCACCAGAGCCTGGAAATGTCCACATTCAGCTTACACTAATACCCCACAGTATAAATGAAAACAGGATGAGGCAAAAAACTGCATAGATACTACAACTACATTACGGTAGCAAGTAATTATAAGATAGTTGTATTCAAAACAGAAAAATAGAAAACAGAACAGGTAAGCCTCTAAGATGAGAGCCACAAAACAGTGCTGCACACTTGCCAGGAAATCCCAGTCCCTGACATTTTGCTATATGCTGTTTCCATTGATGTTTGTTTTCTCTCAAGTTTTTATATGTGCATCGTTCTCCACACTTACAAAATTTATCTTTTCACTTTATCTGTGTTTATTTCATCTCTCTGCCTCCTGCACTACTAGAAGTTCAGGATCTTTTAAAAAGACATACAGACGAACACAGAGAGCTAAGATGCAAGTTAAAACAAGCTTTTCTTTCAGTAATGAGAAGTTCAGTAAGTGATGAATGACCAGAAAGGTACTGATGAAATTAATTAAGGGTTTCCATTTAAATAAGACTGAATAAAAGTAGTTCTTTGAACGCATGAAGTTACAGGAAATTACTGCCAGAAAGCTTCTCAAAGACTGCTCAGTTCGTGAATCACCCCTTTTTTTTTTTTAATAGAAATAATTTTTAACTGACTCCATCTCACCACCTTGACACCAGCTACTGATGTATTTCAGCTCTGGCCATATTTTCTTATGCTCACTGTTAAGCTTAGTAGAAATACCCAGAATTCAGAATAAAAAGTGAAAAGGTTCAAGCATTGTCATATTAATGTGTTTTCTTACAAAGGAAAAACTCAGTTGACAAAGCGGACTTTGAAGGTTCATTTCTCAAACACCTAAGAACACAGAATGACTTCTTGTGTTGATGGCTTGATGAAATTCATGACAACTCCAGTCATTTACACATTGTTTACTACTTGTCCAGAGTTACATAAATACTGACAAATACATTGTGCTGTGTGATTGAAAGCACTCCACCAATCTTACGAAACTTTCATGATGAAATAACATTTGATTTTGAGCCTCTAGATGATTGGGGTTTTTTCTTTCAGAAGCCTGTCTTTCTGTTTTACTGTATGTCTCAGGCCCAACAATGACTTTTTTTTTTTTAAAGACTGTGGATTTTCAAAGAAAAACAAAAATCCACTCACGGAATGCGGTGAGGTGTGGGCAGGAAGTTACCAGGCTATGAAGACCTCTTGGACTTAAAGTAAAACAAACTCTTAAAAATACAGAAAAGAAGTAAGCTGCCCAACAGAGATCAAATACAGCTTTTTTTTAAAAAAAAATTAAATAGAACCAGAAAGAGTTAAAAAATAAACTGCAAAATCAGTCACTGAACTGACTGAATTTTCAAGAACAGTTATGTGCTTATGCTTTCAAAAATACTTCTGTCAGAAGTTCTATGGTAACTAATCTCTAGTGATTTGAGTCTGGACCTTCAGCATTTAAATAGAAAGTCTTGGGAATCCAGAGTCCTTCAGCATAATTCCTTGCAGCTTAATTTGCTTTGATACTTCATATCAAGATATCAAACTCTTTTCCTTGTTTAATAATAAAAAAAGGCAAGCAAGCCATATTTATTAAGGTTGCATGAAGATCACCATGAGATCATTAAAATCAATCAGGACAACTTTGAACACTAATTTCAGGGACTATTCCCCAACACTTCTATTAGAAGAGTTTAACTGTAAATCCACAGTGGAAATAGCCTTACAAGTTTGACCTCTCTTCACTCTATGCAGAGTATCAAATTCATATGTTCAACTCCAAAACACTGTGCTTGCTGCATTTGTAAGACATTAAAGAGCCTGCACTTCAAAGTATTGAAAAGCATGTGTCATGTAAAGAGTCAGTGGGCTCAGTGGGCTCTTTTCTGTACTTACTGTGCTGAGAAGATTGACAGTGACAGAGCTGTAACTTTTGGATAAGCAGCTGTATTTAAAAAAAAAAAAGGATAAAAAAGCCTTTATAAAATCCACATTAAGGAAAAAAAAAATATTGTCAGCAGACCAGGCAAGAGAAGTATGTTCATGTTAGGCACTTACACTAGTCTATCCTAAAAACACAACCAGGCAATTTGGCACTTTCACATGTGCAAGAATACTATTACTTTATTTCCATCATTTTTGCTTTTTTGAATCTTCTTTTCATATAAGAAGTTTAAAGGCTTTGGACCTTGACTCTTCTGACCCAAATATATGGTGCTTCAGAAAATATTTCATTTGGAAGGCTCTAAATAAAAAATAATTAAAAAAAAACACCACCAAAAAAAACACACCACACTCTTTAAAGCATTGGAGATTCAGATAAAATTTAAGACCTTATTCTCCTAATGTCTTGGGGAAAATAACATAGCTGGAAATACACTGAAATGCAATATATCATTATTTGTCATGTATACTGTAGTCATACCTAGAAGACTCAGAAAACTAGCAAAGGAAAAAAGGGGAAAAAAACCCCTTTCATTCTGTGATTCCACTCTAAAAAAGGGATGAGAAGTAACATTATGAGATGGTGCTAAATATGCTTGACCCTCCTGTCATCCCTTCTAACCCCAGTTCTCCTCTGAATTTATGATACTAAGAGAATCTCCACCCTTTATTGGATACAATTTATTGGACACATTGTTACCAAGGATGAGGAAAAGGCTGAGGTACTTAATGCCTTCTTTGCCTCAGTCTTTAATAGTCAGACCAGTTATCCTCGTTGTATTCAGTCCGCTGAGATGGAAGATAGGGATGGAGATCAGAGTGATCCCTTCACAATCCAGGAAATAGCAGTGAAAGACCTGCCAAACCAATTGGACATCCATACGACTATGGGGCTGGATGGGATCCACCCGAAGGTGCTGAGTGAGCTGGCAGAGGAACTTGCCAAGCCCCTCTGCATCGTTTATCAGCAATCCTGGTCAACTGGAGAAGTACCAGATGACCAGAGACTTACCAGTGTGACACCCATCTAGAAGAAGAGGAGGATTCAGGGAACTACAGGACTGTCAGCCTGACCTCAGTTTCAGAGAAGATTATGGAACAGTTCATCTTAGGGGTGATCAGCAGGCAAGTGCAGGACAACAGGGGGATCAGGCCCAGATAACATGGGTTCCTGAAGGGCAAGTCCTCTTTAACCAAGCTGATCTCCTTCTACAGTCAGGTGACCCGCCCAGTGGATGAGGGAAGAGCAATGGATGTTGTCTACCTGGACTTCGGTTAAGGCATTTGGCATCATTTCCCACAGCATTCTACTGGAGAAGCTGGCGGCTCGTGGCTTGGACAGGCAGAGTCTTCACTGGGTTAGAAACTGGCTGGATAGCTGAGCCCAGAGACTGGTGGTAAATGGAGTTAAATCCATCTTGTGACTAGTCACAAGCAGTGTCCCTCAGGGGTCAGTTTTGGGACCAGTCTTTTTTAGCATCTTTACCAATAACTTGGACAAGGGGATCAAATGCACCCTGAGTAAATTTGCAGATGATGCAAAATTAAGTGGGAGCGTCAATTTGTTTGAGGGTAGGAAGGCTCTGCAGAGGGATTTGGACAGGCTGGAGCAATGGGATGAGGTCAATTGTATGAGGTTTAACAAAGCCAAGTGCTGGGTCGTGCACTTCAGACACAACAACCCCAGGCAACTACAGGATTGGGAAGGAGTGATTGGAAAGCTGTCTGGCAGAAAAGAACATAGGGGTTATTGGTTGACAGCTGTCTGAACATGAGCCAGCAGTGTGCTCAAGTGGCCAAGAAGGCCAAGGGTATCCTGACGTGTATCAGAAACGGTGTGACCAGCAGGAGTAGGGAGGTGATTGTGCCCCTGTGCTCAGCACTTGTGAGACTGCACCTTGGGTACTGTGTCCAGTTTTGGGCATCGCAGCGCAAGGACAGTGAGGTGCTGGAGCGGGTCCAGAGAAGGACAACAAAGCTGGTGAGGGGTCTGGAAAGTATGCCTTGTGAAGAGAGGCTGAGGGAACTGGGGTTGTTTAACCTAGAGAAGACAAGGCTGAGAGGAGACCTTATCGCTCTCTACAACTACCTAAAAGGAGATCATAGCAAGGCCAGTGCTGGTCTATTCTCCCAAATTACTAATGATATAACAAGAGGAAATTGCCTCAAATGGCATCGGGGAGGTTTAGATTAGATATTAGGAAGAAATTCTTTACTGAGAGTGATTAGGCACTGGAACAGGCTGCCCAGGGAGGTGGTGGAGTCACCATCCCTAGAGGTCTTTAAAAGAAGGAGTAGACATAGCACTTGAGGCTATGGTCTGTGGATAGAGAGATGTTAGGATGAAGGTTGGACTTGATGATCCTAGAGGTCCTTTCCAACCCTAATGATTCTATAATGTCCTTATGCACATCATAATAGGAACTGAGAAACATGGCGAGCAAAGTACAGTTTCTTTCGCTATACCAACGCAGCTCAAGAACACATTATGTGACTAAAAAACATAATTCCATAGACAGGCAGCTGTCCTCAGATCCCTGACTCAGCTTGATGGCTTTGGGAGTGGAAGTGGACCAGCAGGAATCTCTAGTTCTTGTCATTAATTTCTCAGTGCTAATCAACAGGCTGCCCTTATAACCAAAGGCTCCAGGTGTGTTTTGGTAGCCAAGATCACCTACACAGGCTATTCCAGTCATACTGGCAAAAACTGTAAATTGTATATCTTGGGTTTGGGTACAACAAACTTCTCAAATAAGTAATGTTGTACATGGCTAACACATGAGTCAAATCTAGAGCCCTACTTCAGCTGCTTCCAAGATGCAAAGTAGTCATAGATCCAATCCTTCACAAAGAAGAAAAGTCTACACACACACACAAAAAAAAAAATTAAAATTAGAATAAGATGAGATACACATCTAAGCTTCAGTGATTCACAGCTCCTGCAGCAGCTATACCAAATATGAAGAGCTAACACAAAATAGCACAGCACAGGACTTGTACCCTTCTTGCATTTGGGCTTTGACTCACACTTGTATCTAAACAACGCCCTGTGAACACACAAACCCCATTTCATTTAGAAGCTATCCTATAGGCAATGTAAACTTGATTACTTTGCATCTTATGCATTATCACATTATTTCTTCATGAAGTTTCTGTTCTGGGATCAAATATTAGGTCAAGTTCAGCAAATAAACTGATTTCCTTTCCTTGGGAAGAAAATGTAATGATACTGATCAGGATAACACATCTACAGTGGGGAGCCATACTAAGGATAACAACCATCAAATGTCAGGAGCAGGAAGGTTGGGCTGCCCGTATTACCCCAGGGTTTGCAAACAGATGGAGGAGTTGTGAAGTATTAGAACGACTTATTTTGACTATCAGACACTTAAGAGTAATATTTTACTTTTATAAAGAAAGAACTTACAGGTAAATAACAACTTGCCAGCTTCAGCCTTTACCAAATACAGCCCTTGTTTTGTCATTATCACATTTAGAACCCTGGATAAAGGCAGAAATCAACTCAACTTTTTCATTCACAAAGAAAGGAACACTTCTTGTAAACTTGACCCTCCCTTTACCTGAGTTTGTGGAGGCTATTTCGAAACACAATGTTCTTCAGAAATATGAAAGTTTAACATTTCCTTTTGCTCTGATATTACTGATTTAACATCCAACACCACTCCTACTTATTAATTTTTGCAGTCATTGATGTCAAGACCTTTTTTTTCCACATGCAGATATAGCTTCTACTGAAAAAAGCTTTCTTCCCTTATCAGTAATCAGAGCTGCTTTGAACTGCCCTCAATCTTGCTTTTCTTTTTTGTTTCTATCAAAAAGAGAAGACAAACTGAGCAACAGAGAATCTTTAAAAAAAAATCAAAGAGGTGAGATTATTAGGGATAGCACAAGTCTTGTGCAAAATTAACTGAAGCATCGACACACCCTTCTGCCAATTGTCTTGCTATGTGGTTATGGGAACATGAAAAAGGCTGGCTGCAAATCATATCAAAGACCGAAGAATAAGAAAACCCACCATCTTGAGATTAATGTAAATACCTTCCATTAAAAGTTATTTAATTGACATCAGGTTAATTTGACAAAATGGAGAAAAGCAGTTGCAAGAAACAGTGATAGAAAGCATATTTCTGACATATTACATATGTTTCAACTGATCTTGTTGAAAATATTCAGCTATATGCTAGAAACTAAGAAAAACAGAAATCACACCCTAGGAGCACATCAGAAGCAGACCAGACATTACCTAAACAATCTTGAGCAGCCTTATGGGGGACAATTAGAGACATTTCTAATGCTAAAGAGACTGTCTGAACACAGTATGCAGTAAGCTTTCTTCTCTTTCCCTACCCCTTCAAAAAAGCAAAAACCCAAGAAAGTGTTGAAACTGTTAAATCAATGGGGGGCATAGGGGCAGGATACGTGTGAACCAAAAAGACAAAAAACAAAACCAAACCCAAAACAAACAAAAACAAAAACACACACACAAATAAATTTTAAAATAGCTAATTGATAATTAAATAAATAAACCCTCACAAAAAAGAAGCTCCAAATGAAGTGTGACAGGTCATAAATTCCCTGGTTATATTGATCATTGAGGGTGCGCAGGGAATAAAATCTAAGAGAAAAAACACCCTGTTAAAATTACACAAAGTAATAAATCAGCTGCATCCAGAATATTTTTGAAGGAAATACATTCTATTAGTAGGTTAAAACCTCAGCACAATTGGTGATGGGATAACAACAGTTATTTTTCTGTCTGGGGTCATAAGGTAACAATAACTGATGACAAGAACAGCATCTAGGAGAAAAGTTTTATTGGCAGCCATTCTAGAACATGTTTCTGCAAATATGAAAAAATGAAATATGCAGCCCAAAATAGTGAGTTTCACAGTTAAAGCAAAAAAATTAAGAGTTGAAGTAATCTTAAAATGGTGACAAATTAAAAATAATTAAGAATTCAAAGTAACTACTAAAAATATCAGTGAAGTGGGAGTAAGAAAGAACTATCAATTATATGACTGATAAAACAGAGTCCATAAGTCCCTTTTCTTTTGATTATTTAATCTGTCATTTCAAGTGACTTCAAGTCTAGACATACAAGCATCACAGCACCTGATTTCTTTTTGCAAATAACACATACAGAAATGAATCCTGGACCGTCAACCAAGCTATGATTTAGGTTATATTCCTTGTTCTGAATGCTGTATGGCAAACAAATGCATATTCCATTAAAAGCAACAACAAAAAAAAGCCATCTTATGCTCCTTCAAAGAAACAGTAAGATTAGAAATATCCTCCACTGAAAATGTATTATTAGGCAAGCAATATCGAAGTTATTCTACTCTAGATACCTAACTTTTTGCCATATATGCCTTTCTGATCACTTATTTTTGATACAAAATATCCTTGAATGTACACATCACAGCTAAAACTCAAACCCAGCTTCACTCCATGATTACCCTCAGTTTTGTTTTAAGGAGAAAGGGTAAATATTTCAACTACACATCAGAAGTTTCCTTTCGTAGTTGTTCTTGTTTTCTTTTACTCAGCCCCAGCTCATTATGTCATTTGATTAGGTGAAAGACCAATCATTTCAGAACTATAGACTGGATTGTGTGATGTTTCCTGAAGAGGAATCCAAAGAACAGATAGTAATTCATGCAACGAGATGCAAGGCATTGCTGCTAGCAGTTAAACTTTCTCTTGAAAAATTGGTTACTGCGACCGAGCCATTACACAGCTATCACCTGGCTACGGGATGATGTTCCACATTTGTCAGAATGAGAAACAGGGAGAGGGGAACAGAAGATAAAGAATAAAATCAAAAACTGAACTAAAGGCTTCTCATGAAAGTCGAGTGCTACAGTATCTTATGGAAAAAAGCAAAAGCTTAGAAAGGCAAATTAGATAGAATACATTGTATCAATCACTGCCTAAGAACAATAAATGAAAAGACAACCCCCATCAAGGCGTTAATGTACACAAATATCTCCTTCACAAAGTTTGTCATAATAACATCTAATTTTATTAAGAAAAAAAAATTAATATATTAATGCATTGAGAAAGTAGTTTTTACTTATGCTTAAGAATTAGGTAACAACAAGTATCATGAAACCAAAAATCTTAAGAGACTAGGAATGAAACAGAGCCTAAATCTACACTAAATATTAACTGGCAATTCACTAGTCTACAGCAAAAGCTGGACTCTCATGAAATGCTTTCTCCTCACTTGGCAGCGCTTGATAGAGTGCTCTTATTCCCTGGATACAGTTTGATGATGGTTTTGGCTGTCCTCTACAAACTTTCAGCCCCAGTGTTTTTTCTAGTCATGTTTTCAACCTTTGTAATGACAAGACATAGCCTTGCTTGTCTGGTTTGTTACATTGCCAACAACCCACAAACCGCAAAACAAAGAATGAGCCTTTCTGTATGTAATACTTCATAAAGCATGAGAACGCCATGAAGGTTACTGATCTACCACTTGCCGTTTAACTGATTAGAGGCAGATAACTTTTCAGACAGCATTACTATCCTCAAAGCAGTGGATCAGATTTGAGATTCTCCGAGTAGACCAAAAAGCAACTGGAGCACCCTTTTCCCTAGTGCAGGTGGTACTCCAGGCTCTTTATACCTGATCTAGTCAAAGATGTCTGTGCTCACTGCAGGAGGGTTGGCCTGGAAGACCATTGAAGGTCACTTCCAATCCAAACCATTCCATGGTTCTATACTCCCCACAACTGTCTTTAAAAGACATAACTGCATTCAGACCACAACACACTGCAACCCTCTTGCAAAACATTTCTGAAATCCAGTCTGTCCCAACGGGGAAGGACTCAGGTGGGCTGCACAAGTTTCTTCTACTCAGGCAGTTTGAGGAAGATATACTCCCAGAGCTCACCAGTACAGATGGATGCAACAGATCTGGGAGAAGACAGGAACTAATCAATCAGTGTCCTCCCATGCTTAATCAACAGAATGAAGGCTGGAGAACTTTGTTAAGTAAGTTCAGTGTCAGTACTTGAAGGAATAAGGTGGTCAAAATTCAGTGCCAGGAATCACCAAGTATGAGTCTTAGCTTTTGCAACCAATTTGCACTCTGATCGGAGAGATGCACTGGTGCCTGTTGAATATTGACCAAGTTGTCATATCTGTGGGACTGTAGGCAATGTTTTTACTGCAGCAATGAAAGTGAAGGAGATAAAGTGGGGGGTTGGTTCTAGAGGTCCCTGTAGCCTCTTACACATACCTGTGGCTTCAGCATCACACATCTGTCTTGAATTTCAA
>JANHFX010001667.1:0-21532 GCA_027560015.1 Chloroceryle amazona | reverse complement strand
TGTTTTTCAGGCAGAAGAATGGATGCACACTTTTGATACACAGCAGCTCTTGTTCTGTTGCTTCAAGGAACAAAACCTTGCCCGGACTCAGCTCCAGGGTCCGAGTCATAATCCGCAGCAATCGGACGCCCTCCTCTGGAGTGCTGAGCCCAGCTGCACGTGCAGCAAGTGACACAGAGACATCAAAATAAGGGAGATGGGAAGAATGAGGCTGTTCAAAAGACTTTTTTATAAATTATCCTTTATGGCACCTAATAGAAAGTGGTGTAACACAGTATATGGCATTGCACATTGAATCCCACAACCTGTGGGATATTCCAGTGTGTCTGTCCTTCCAGTATCACAACTAAGGGCTGCTCTATTAAAAAAGAAACAGAGTATATAAAAGCAATGCAAATGTACGTGTTTGTATATATAAAATAATGCATATTGATGATTTTCTTTATATTTTATATTTTTTATATTTTAATGATATTAAAATAATGAATTTTTCAAGTTTATATGTAGGTGTATATATACAGTGCCATAAGATAAGTAGATTTGATTTTTTACTAACTTTAGATTGGAAAAATAAGTATCACTACATTCCAGGACATAAGGTAATTACAGTAATGATTGAATCAGGAAGAGCTTTTTCCATCAAAATGTGATAACAAATACCTGGTATGAGCTTTGAATGCTGTCTTCTCCAAGCAAATTGCTTATTTGAAAGTAACAGCTCAGTGTCCCTTGTGAATAAAAATAAAGACAACCTTTTAAAGCAAGCTGTTGCTTAAAGCAAGCAGTAACACCTATGAGACCCGTGACAGCCTCCCATGTCAGGGTCAGATTCTCCCAAAGTACCACACCAGCATGATGCAGAACACCAGCACTGTTCCCAAGGCCAGTTCTGTTCAATCTATTTATCAATGATCTGGAGGCAGGAGTGGAATACACCATTAGCAAGTTTGCTGATGATACCCTACTGGGAGGTGCTGTTGACTTGTGGGACGAGATGCCTTGTGAAGAGATCTAGATAGATTGGAGCACTGGACAGTAGTTAATGGGATGAAATTTAACAAATCCAAATGCTGGATTCTGCATCTAGGACGAAGTAATTCTGGGCACAAGTATAAACTGGGAGAAGAATGGCTGGAGAGCAACCCTGCAGAAAGGGATATGGGGGTGCTGGCTGACAGCAGGCTCAGTGGAGGCCAGCAGTGTGCCCTGGAAGCCAAGAGGGCAAACCACATTCTGAGGTGCATCAAACACAGTATAACCAGTCAGCCAAAGGGAATTATCTCACTCCATTCAGCACTGGTTCAGCTTTACCTTGAGTACTGTGTACAGTGCTGGGCCCCACAACTTAAGAAGGATGTGAAGGTACTCAGCTGCTTCCAGAGTAGGGCAGCAAAGCTGGTAAAAGTGCTGGAAAGAATGTCTTATGAGGAATGGCTAAGGACTTTGGGCTCAGGTTGGAGAAAGAAGGCTGAGAGGCAACCTCATTGCTCCCTATAGTCTCCTGGGGAGGAGAAATGGAGAGGGAGGTACTGAGCTCTTCTCCCTGGGAGAAGACGTGTGGGAATGGTTCAAAGCTGTGCCAGGTGAGGTTTAAACTGGACATTTGAAAGCATTTATTTATGGATAGGGTGGTCAAACACTGGAACACGCTTCCGAGAGACATGGTCAGTGCCCCAAGCCTGTCAGTGTTTAAGAGGCATTTGGACAATGCCCCTAATAGCATGCTTTAACTTGTGGTCAGGCAGTTGGACTAGATGATCATTGTAGCTCCTTTCCAACTGTCCTGTTCTGTCCTGTTCTGTTCTACCTCTATTCTACTCTACTTCTATTCTATTCTATTCTATTCTATTCTATTCTTCTGTTCTCTATTCCTTTCTACCATCCTAGATAAAATGCTACCTACAGCTCTGACTTTCCTGGACAGTATTCAATTCCTAGCACTAAGGAGCCAGATGGATTTTTTTAAAAGCAGGATTAGGTATTCAAAACAAGATTGCATGGAAGAAAAAGAAATAGTGAGTTTATTCTGCCAATTGCTTATCATTGTATTAGCCAGCACCTTGCATGAGTGTTTCAAAGAGAATAAATTACTGGCCCCATGTGAATGTTATGGCCATGGAAATCATAATGTGGGGTTTTTTTCTGTAGCAGAGAAGACAGAGCATGGTCTCACTGTTCTGTATGTTGAAAGATCTATCAGTAGATGCACTAGAGCTCTGAGCAAACCAGCAGAAGTTCATGAGAAGCTCTCAGCAGGTTGGGCATTGGGATCTATAGCTGAATACTTAGGATTTAAGACAGCATGTTATTTTTAGAAGGGGAAGGATTGAGGGAATGGCTAGAAAGCCATTTGCTCTTTCTCAAGTCAGAGAAGCAACTGAATATGAGATCAATAAAGTTAATGTGCATAGACACACACACATACATATAGAATAATAGTTATCCCTCAAACTCACCCCTTTTGGATCAAAGAAATGGAAGGATGGCAGTGCTCTGAATGAGAAACTGTCTGCTATTAAAGCAAACAAAATACAGTTCATTTTCAAATAATGTTATTGAGCATTTTAAAACTCCTCTAATTTGAAGACAGATTCACATTATCACATTATCAAAACAATGCCTTCAATGAATACCCGGAAAGCATAAAGTCAGTACATCATTAGCATAATGAAATTGAAGCTATGAAAGATCTGTGAGAACATCCTATGGAGTATTGCATCAGTCCTAATAAATCTTGTCCTTGATATACTGAACCACACGATGGCAGTGTATTGTTGGTTATCGGAATCTGTTACACTAGTCTGAAAACCACTTTTGCAGATTATACTTTCACCTAGTCTTTGAGAAACTTTTGTCTTTTAGGGTCATCTAATCCTAATTTTAGCACAAGAAAGAATTTCCCAAGGATCTGGTTAAATATATCCACAAAAAAGCTCTTTGAAAAACAACACAAGTTTCTTTCCAATAAACCCTAGAGCATGAGAGTAACTTGAAGAAGTTACAGCTTCTTCTCAATGCCAGACTCCATGACCTTGTGGACAGTACATCATCTTTGGATGCTAAATATAACTCCATGTTTCCACTCCTGCTGAAGCCGATATTAAAATCGTTGTATTTAGTGAGAATTGGATTAGCTTTATAATTAGGGACAACAAAGAAAGATCACAATTCTAATGTGTTTTGTAAGAAGCACCAGAGAATGGCGTTTGAAAGGGCACTTGGATAAGTCTGGGTCAGTGTGTGACTCTGTCAGAAGTTGGCACTCTGGTTTCACTAGTGGTCAGTGACTCTCTTGAGCTGGAAAAAGAGGCAGCAATTAGCTCACTGGCAGATAAGGAGAAATGCAGTGTCTGAGTGCTTGGAGTCTGGTCTTTCTTCTGTGGCAATCAGTGACAACTGCTAAACTGGGTGTTTCTTCGAAGATACATTTTTGTATGTGGCTTTGGTCATTAACTGCCAAGTCAAGCACCCTCTGTATTGGTCCTGGCTGTTCCTGAAAAACAAAAGAAAGGGGGGGATGGATGACAATGATGCTGCAAAGATTCTAAAACATTCCTATCCCTAATCCACAGTGTATTTTTAAAACAGTTGCAAAACCAAGCAAGAAGTGTGATGAGATTTTAACTGGGGAGCAGGCCATTCCTCCCAGCTCATATTTGCTGAAATTTAACTTTCTTCCAAAGTATAAGGAAGGAATGTCACAGTGTGGTTTGATAGTCAATTGAATTTTGGTAGATTAGAGGCCAAACCAATTCCAGAATTAGGACTCCTTCCCTTCCCCCCTCCAAAGGGAGTGCTGTTATCTTAAGGGCTGCTGAGTCTTAACTGTTACACAGACAGCAAGGTGAGAGGGGCTGTTTCTGAGGAAACCAAACGAGTAATTTTGGCTGAGATTTTCAAAGGTGGGTACAATGCTTTGTACCCTGTTGGGTTTTGGAGCATGGCTTTCTTTAGGAGCCACAGGAGAATCCCAGGTTTGGGGTTTTACAGACATTAATCAGTGAACCTGTAAGGGTGCAGTCAATATTAGCTGTATGAGCAATGTCTTATAGTGAACACCGACTGCAGGCTGCCAGTCAGTGGGATGGCAGTAGTGCAGCAGAGCAGTTCAGAAAGCTGGGGAGCTGCTTGGGCCATGCCTTTTCTTGGGAGTGCTTTAGGGACAGGCTGCAGGCTGGGTGGATAGTCGACAGCAGCAGCCCACTTCTGTCTGCTGTTATTTCCAAGTGACAGTGACACCCTACTGTTTCATAAGGTGCATGCAGGCAAGCTCAGGGTCTTCCAGAAGAATTGGTTTCAGGTGCAAGCTGCCATACTGGAGCAATTTATGTGTGCCACACGTAATTCTGTGCTGGATCCTGAGGGATATTTAAGAAACCCAACAGCCAGAAACAGGTTGTGTGAAGTGCTCAGGGAGTGTCACCAGTGCCTTGCTGCCATCTGTCCCAAACTCTACAAATACAGACACAGAGCAGCTTCAGGCAGGCTCAGTTCCCATGGATAATTACAGATCTATGCAGGTGCAGCAACACCAGAACCTCCCAGAATCACGGACATGCTGTATGTGCCAGGGGAATGGTCACAGCACATGGCAAGTGATACAGGCAGAAGATATGTGATCTATTCGGCTGGAAATACTGGACACTTCACACCATCAGAAGAGGTTCTCATGAAGCTCTTCTCTAAATCCAGGAAATTACTTCCTGGCTCTCTGTTATGTATCTTGATGCTTCCCCATTGTTTTAGGACCTTTTACAAATACATTATATCAAGCAGAGTTTTAACCTTAAAATTTAACAGTAAATTTGATTTTCCAAACATTGTAATTTGGCCTTGATCTTTAATCTGCTAAGAAGTTATTTTGGTTGGTGGAGTTAAACATCAAAAATTGGTGATGTGATTGCATTCAGTAGCAAAGAGTCTGGAGCCCTTTCTTTCATCTAGTAATAAGAATGCTAAATTCTTGCATTCCCTCATATTACTCCCAAAGGATTCTTTTTGTTTGTTTCATGTTTTGAACATGTCTGATGCCCCTAAAGTCATCGTCTCCAAAGAACTCAGTTCTTTGCACACTGCAACATCTGACCAAATTTTGTAAACAAGATTTTTAGCTGTAAAACCTTCTGGGCACTTGCCTATTTTCTCAGCAAAAACTAGCTTAGGACATAGGACGTGATTAGGAAACTTCTATAAAAATCAAGGTATGATCCTGTTGTGTTCTGAAAAACAGAATTTCATGTAGAACTTCCTAGATATAGGACTGTATCTACACAGCTCCTGACTACATGATTACTTTCTCCTTTTCATGAGAATGGCTTACAGATTCATGAGAATTGGCTTACACTGACATAAAAAAATAAAAAGAAACAAAAAAAAGGAGAATCATCTGATAAACTTCTAGAAAAACACAGAAAGTCAATAGTTCCTGAGGTAATTTAGTTCCCTCTGCCAATATTATATAATCCTTTACAGAATATTTTTCCTCTTTTACCCTAAATTTTCCCATTTGATGCATCCAGCATTTCAGATTTACAATTTGAATATGCCTTCTGGTATTTAGTATAAAGATTTATATTCACCCTTTCATCCTTTTTTAAGAATAAGAAACTATCTGCCACTACTGGAAGTCTGACTTACTCCTCAGATTCTTGTCCAAGGTTAGGTAACATTGTTTACACCCATGCTAGTCAGCCACTGCCTTCTGAAAGTAATTAAGTATGTACTACTCAATCACCTTAATCATTTTCACTCTTCTCTGAATTCCCTCCAATTTCTCATTAGACTTTGTTACAGTCAGAAAGATTAATAACAAGGATTTAATCCTGTTTCTCAATTTCTAAGTCATCTTAATGTAGCTCAAGACATAACACGCTAACAGAAAGAACAGGGGGTCCAGCAGGAGATTAAAGAGCAGCAAGGTTCTGAAAAAGCTGTAAAAACCAAAAGGGCAGCTAAGAAACCAGTAAAGGAGCCATCCAGAGAAAACACCAGCCTAATATATTGCATAGTATTAAAATGACATTAAGAGTTTTCAACTAACTAGATCTATGGGATAGTTAATAAGGAATACAAAGCAAGTATGTGATGAAAGTAAGGATAAGGTATATTTAGCTGTGGGTTCCAGTGATGGTATTTCAGCAGAGATTTTCCAAAAGAAGGTGAAAATTTGGGACTCCTCTGTCCTCGTGCTTCTGAAAATCTGTTCTATATGGAAAGGCAACAAGGAGCTATTGATGTAGCTTTTAACTGGTGTTCATTTATGCATGTATTTATATATTATATATATATTCTGGGTCAGTTTAGGAAAGATCAGGTTTTTCCCACTGATGTGCAGCTGGAGACTGTTCATTCACTACAGTTACTCGGGAACTCTTTGCTCACTGTTTCCGACTAGCGAGAGTTTGCAGGTGGCAAAAGCAGTGGACACTTTTCTGGTGCATTTCTGAGCTGCCACCAGCATTTGGAGAAGGAAGGTGAATAGTTTCAGTGACATGATGCAGCTGTGTCCTTTTTTTTTATTTCCCAAGGTCCTGTTGGAGTGTGTAATTAGGACATCAGATGTGGACTATTACCAAAAGGAACAGAAACAAGTTTTAGCATAGGATTAAATACAAACTGTAATAAAAGTATGTCACACAGTAGCAATTCTGTATCTTGAGGTAGCAGTCCAACTTGAGTTTCAACCATATTATGCCTTCTATGACGCATCTTCTGTGTCTGTCTTCTTTGACGTGTTTGTACTTCTAATCCTAATACCAGTCTCCTGACACAGTTCTGACACATAGCTGATGTCCATACAAAACATTGAAAATAAAAAAGAAAAACTATAGTCTGAACTATAAAATTTAAAATGAAAACTCTAAGATAGTCAATAAAGTCCAGAAATGAAGCTGTCAGGGCAGTTGCCTATCTGTGAGATTGCTACCCCTGAATCCCAGATGTCTTTGGTTCACACGCTTGGCTGCTTTTTGTTTGAAAAGCTTTCTGCAAGAGCTGTTCAGCTGCTGCAGTGGACCTCTTAGTTGAAGTGTGGGAACTCACTGTTACTTGCTTGAGCCTGAATAAAGGTGTTTCCTGCCTACACAAAAGTACTTCCAGAAATACCTAGGACAGACATCCTTGTGGATGTTGCTACTACTAACGATCCTTGGTTTTGTTTACACACCTGAACCTCTTCTTGTGCTGCCTTGTTAGTGGCTGCAAAGTGTGACTGGTGTGTGTGCCAGCATTGTAGGGCAGGTGGCTATTTTAGCAGTTTACTAGTCATCTTCTCTCTGGGAATGTTCTGTCTCACCATTTGCTTTTCTTGCAGCTTGTCTTCTCTTCTAGTTACTTGGTTTACATAGCGTGTTCATAACTGTTCAGGATTCTTTCTGATTAAAGACATTTGGCAGATGTTGGGATTAAGGTTCTTTCTTTTGCTTTTGAAAACTGCCTGATGAGTCTAATCAGGCAGAGTTGCATGTCAACAGAGCTTCGTCCTACAGCTGTCTGTCCTCTGTGTCCAAGCCCATTCTTAACAATTGCTTATTATATGGAAAAATGTCTCTAAATCATTCTTAAAATGCGTTTTGAATGTTACTTGGTTCTTACACACCTTACATGACAGTAGGAAACAGACTATTCCAGCTGAGAGCATCATTGTTAACAGAGCTTTATATCTGAGATATATTTTTTAATTCCTCTGATTTTTTAATTCCTCTGTACCTGTTAAAACTTTTAATCCTTTCTTGATAGCTGCTGAATGGTGTATTCACCAATGACAGCAATTTCTTTTTTTTTTTGGGGGGGAGATTAATCTAGAATTTGGTGGTGTTTACAGGACATTAAAATTATTCCTCCTGGAGCTGCCTTGCATTTGTTTTCATGGTGCAATTTTGGGACATTGTTGCTAATCTAAAATGTTATCTTCCTGCATTCCCAGTGTCTGATTTTAGATACGCATCCCATTTCACAGTGCCATTGGTCTAAAACACTGTCTTTATGTTTCTGTAACACTGGGAACAGAACAATGAGCTTGCTTCAGATTTACACCATTGGAATTGTAAGCAGAACTTGATTGATTTCCTCCTCAAAGTTAAACTTGCATATTAACTTGGCTGAAGAAAAAGGTCCCTTCAAAGGGCACAAACTAATCATCTGAGACAGTGTCATTAGCTATGTGGTAAGCACTGACTGTGTTTCTGGAGCTCCTGTCATAACAAATTTTTTTGTGCATTTTATGCCATGTGTGGAGGTGCTCAAAAAGCAGGTGTGGTGAGGATAACACTGAAAAGGTATGGATTGTTTGTCAGTGACTGAGTGCTTATAGGTTTTGTAGAGAGCACTGAATGAATCCTCCAAGTTACTTCATTTATCCCTAAGAAGAAAAGGTAAGCTAAGGATGCAGATTTGCTGTAAAATTCAGGCCGTGGGACAAACAGTGTTTGGTCTGAGAAGGGCAGCATATTTTGTTGCTTCTGTGAAATGTATGGACACAGTCACAGAATTATGTTCTCCTGGGTCGGTTTAGCTTTTATTTTAGATATTTGTTGATCTTGCATTTAGGTTTTGTGTGTGGTTTTGTTTCTGGTTTTAAGATGTGTTCAGTTAATTGCTGATGTGTCAGCAATTCTGGATTTAGTTCCTAATTGGATTCATTTTATGTGTTTGGGCCTGAAGGGGCAAATCGTAGTGGTATATATCCAAAAATGTTAGTGGGTTCAGGTATGTCTGTCAACTCAGAATCTATGTATGGTTGTTTTGTAAGGAGTTGATTTCCATTTTGTTCTTGCTTGAGTGTGTTTAACTTCCATCGGCTTTAAAAGAGGGTCATGCAAGGTCGTTAAGGAACCAAACAGCACTGCACAAATAAAATAGATAATGAGAGTGGAGTTTCTGAGGATGATATTGTGTCGTTCTGAAGATGTCCTTGGCTGTTCCAGAATGCTTAGATAGCAACAGCCGCCAGGAATGCTTTTATCATCTGTGTTTGCCCAAGAGTCTGCAACCTTTCCTTTCAGATGCTGGCCTTACACAGTTTTCTGTGCCTCCATCACCTCTTGAGTAGATTAGTGTGGTACATGGTATGTTGAGTAATACACTGCAATCATTGGAAACTTTGTCTGCTGTGGAAAGTGGTTGCTGCCTTATTTAAACAGAATGATTGAAGTGTTCAAAGTCCTGAACAGTCTGGATGCAGCATGATTTTGAAATCATCTGTTTGGACAACTTCTAACTGCAGAAGTTGATGTAACAGCCAGTGTACAGGCCTATAGCCTCACATTCCTCCCTTCGTTGCTTTAAACCTCAAGGGAGTTGGATACAAAGAATTTGGGAACTTTGAACAATCTTTCACTTGCATCCTTTGCACCTTTAGAGCTTTTGAGTCGAGTGTAATATTCTTCTGTTCTCAGTTTTTCCTGCAGAAATTATTTATTTCAGTAGGAAGGAGTGAGGAATTTTACTGGGGAAATTCTGCAAAGAATTTCATTTGGGCACTTTTAGCAGAGGCTTGTAGGTTTGTGTGGGTGTCATGCCTGCTCTTCTATGGGGATGGCTGTCAGGCAAACAAGTATGAATTTGTGGTCAACCTTTTTTTTTGTACTACAAAAGTACATGCCTTAGATCCCCTCTGACTACTTTTAAACATAAATCTACATTTGACTTCAGCTTGGCATCATAAGTCTATTTAATTTAGGCATATAACTTAAATCTGGCATCTGTGCAGTACTGCAGTGTCCATTTCAGTTCCCGTTACACTGCAGAACAGAGCAGTGGAGACAGCCTGGCAAGCAGTGTACCTGAATACAAAGATACTAGGCAGACATGCATCCCTCAGTGGATTCCTACTATTGCATCCCTCTCTTTCCAGATTTGAGGTGAGTGGCTCACATGGCCACTACCAGACCCTTAGGAATTTTCAATAGATTTTGTATTTTAGATGGAGTTTAGGAGATTTCTGTAGAGTTTTAAAATTTTAAATGCTTTCCAGGCTTATTGTTTTGTTCTTTTGTGAGAACTGGCATTACTCACATTAAGGTATTTAAAAGACCTCTTGCTGTGATTAAAAGAAATCCAACTGGCTCAGGCCTAGACCTTTAAAAGGTATTTGAACGCTTCAGTGCCTGTCACTGTTGTCTCCACTGAGTCTTGGAGGGAGTCCTCAGCTCCAGGATTCCCTGAAGCAATTTATAGGGAAGAGCTGGTTAACCCAGAGTGGCCCCACAGATGTTAGCTGTGTGGAGAGGAAAATCTTACTAGCCAAGACAGGAACATAGGAACTGTGATGGGACTAAGATGGGTTCTGAGAAAGCAGGCACTGCCTTTGGATTCCTAAACATGAAATTTCTTCTGGAGTTAGAGCCATGTCTAAATCATCACTGTGAGCATGTGAACAAGAAAAATGAAGAAAGTGGTAGATATGCCTGCAGAGTCCTGAGTATAATTTTGGAAAGATCCCGAACCTCCATATCTTGATTGCAAGAGAAAGTTCAAGCTTCCTTGTTAGGGCACCAGAACATCTGTTTGTTTAAAAGCAGGAAATACAGGCACCTCTCTCTTCCACTGTATACATATTGACACCTACTCACCATTTGGCTTAAGTGTGCTCAAAGCATCTGCAAGGATCAGAAAGCACTAGCAGTGAAAACACGGAAAGTCATAGTTTAAAAATCCTGCCTCAGATCCCAAGGCATCAGCTGGAGCTGAAGCTGCAGGCATTTCATTAGCTGTGAAAGAATATCTGCATTTGCCAGCTGGCAGAAATTCAGGTACCTACAGGCTTAGAAATATGCTACAGCATAAAGAAGTGGTCCCTAACTGGTGAACAAAGGCCATGAAGAAGGCCAGCCCATAACTCTTCTCTAGTGCCCCAGTAAGCTGTACCAGCTGAGAAGGGCCAGACAAATACAGCAGCATTAGAAACAGAAGAGCCTGTAATGAGGAGATTTAGTAGTGAATTGAAAGGAGTTATAATTGTAATTACTCATCTAAAATTGCAGATTTGTCTAGAAACACATCAAGAGGAAATTATGGTATGTATCCATGTAAAACTTGTTCAGACATAACACACAAGAAGATTTCACATCTAAGTACAACTGCTGCCCTTCTTTGTTTACGATAGTTGTATTCATCCAGTTGTTCAAGGTCATTAAAATGTCAGATACCTGTAGAAAGATGAACTTTTAAGAGAACTGCCTTAAGGCAACCTTTTATTTCCTGCAAAAATCCTCAAAATTGAAACTGAGTATAAAATCTTGCAAACACGTGGATACACAGAATCATCTATTACAGGGGAAGATACTTTTGCTGGTGATGTTGCCAAAGGACCTAGAAATGGAGATGGCTTTCCAGCTGGCTTTGAAAGGCAATTCTACAATCATCTCCTGTGATTTTCACTGAGGATTAGGTGCCTTTGTGAATTTGAAAATAAAGATAAGCATCTAGCTATCTCTGAGTGCTCTAGGTGCTGGACATGTGCTTTCTGATGTTGAGCAGCTGCATCTCGGAGAAAGCAGCAGTAAGTTAGACCCTTTGAAAATCTACAATTAACCATTCACAATTAGCAAGTGCTTCTGAGATGTTGGTTTCCTTGCCTTAAGTCTTGAGAGGTACTGAGCCCTCACAATACCCATGCAGCGCTATGGAAAATGAGTTATAGATTCCTGCAGAAAACTGACTTTAAAACCTCATGTTTGAGTTATCTCAAGTGCAAAATCTGATGATGAGAGTAAAGTGTGCTGCTTTTGTAGTGATTAAATATCCGGCACTGAAAAGTCTGAAGAAGAAAGGCTGACTATAAATAGTTATTCATGGCAACATTTAGATTGCTTACATGTCTGTTGTCTGCATGGGCCATTTATGACTGGGAATACAATTTAAATTAATGTCCCTGTAGAAAGTGCCCCTCAGATCTTGCATCGATGAACAGGAAGATGTATTTGATATAAGCACCCTGTTTTCCCTGTAGCTATATACAGTATTTCACGTCTTATTAACATAATCTATCCACAGTGAAGTTTATAGGCCTTGACAGATAGCACCCCGGGTGAGAAAAAGGATGACAGAGAAAATTTGCTTTTACAAAGTCAATCTTTCTGGATCTGTTCTTAGACAGCTTGACACCAAAGGCTATAAACATAGACTAGAATCTGAAACCTTTTCTGCAATGACCTTGATTTAGAAAATACCATTCTTATTTCCTTGTGCTTTTTCTTCTCTCATCAGTCACTCCTCGCCATACATTCCTCGCCACATGCTCCTTCTGTTTTTTGACCAGTGCCTTCATGTTTATTTTTTGTTTACTAACCATTTTTATGTAAGTCATGCAACCTGAAGACCTCCTTTATGCGAGAGCCAGAATTATGTTAGTGAACCATTTGTTCTGATACAGGCTTATCGCCTCTGACTGTTTATTTTCCATTTCTTTAGAAGAAGGCTTTTCTAAGAGGAGAAGGACTCTTGCATTTAGCACTGCATTAAATTATACTTTAATGGCAGTAGTTCTGTATATTCAAATTTAAATTTGCCCATTCTTTATGTTAGTAAAAGCATGTCACTACTTTCCAAATAACAGAGCAGTCATATGCAAGCTTAAGGCAAAGGACTGAAAATACGGACTCAGCCAGAAGTACAGTCCTTCGGAGATGTCAGATGGATTTGAACAGTATTTTTGCACATATCTCACTATTTACAAACAGCGTCAAGCACTTCTTTTTATATGAGATGTTATGCTGCCATTCTAAACAAACCAAATGCAGTTTCCTGTGATGACAGATTTTTTTTTTTAATTGTGCTTGCACCCTGCCCAGCTGACATACATTTTTCTGCAGAACTGATTTTAAAGAGACACGTTTATTTTCACTGCCCTATGTTTCAAAGCCAGGAGACCTTGGATGAACAGAGACCATCTGAGGTGTGGACACATTAATCTCAGTGCATTTGCTCTATTTGGGTTTCCAAACGTCCTTGCTGAGATCTGCTGGTGCTGCAAGATCCTGAAAGCAGTCTGGTCTCCTTTTCAGCTTGTTCTGTCCTCCTCTTAAAAAACCCCAACAACAACAAATGATACAAAAACAACCCCCAAACTCCTACTGTGTAGCAGACTTCTTAAAACATTAAATCCAAATTCTGTGTCAGTCGTTCTGCTGATGGGGACTATCACGGTTCCTGCGTATCAGCACAGATTAATGAAAGGGCAGCTAAAGAATATCTGTGTTAGAGACAGTGGCATGCATCGCATCCCCAGTTCTACAGTTCCCAGGTACCAAGGCAGCTATCACTTCACCTCAGCCTCTCAGGGCCTGATTTAAAATTCTTGAAAGCAATGGAAGATTTTCCATTGGTTTGAGTAGACTTTTAATCCAGATGAAAGAAGCTGCAACCAGAGTTTGCCACAGTGACTTAAGTACAAAAAGGCATAGAATATTTTTGTGGTCAGTGCAAATCCTGTATGCTTGCATATTATACTAAAATAATCAGCTGTGTCTTTTTCTGAAAAGTAATCCTTATCAAGAAATAAGAAACAGATATTTTATTGCAACTAATGGGGTCAATGTTATGTGATTCTTCTTTTCTCAATGAAAAAGCAAATTAATATGATTTCATTATGTTTCTGCAAGGGGTTAAAGTATCATCTTTATGGTAGATAAGTTTAAGAAAGTGGCAACATTTAAATGAACATTAGTTTTTCTCCTGAACAAATTCTTGGTTTATTGAATTATCAGACTTCAGCAGTTTAGTAATAATTTAGTCTAAACACTTAAAGGAATGTCAACAACATTCTTTTCTACTGGCAGAGACAGCTAAAATAATAAATTATTATTGAAAATACCACAGGCAAATCCAACAGATTTAATAAGAGGAAGATGTTTCTTCCCTTGCACGTGCTAGTTTAAAGATTTTGGTGCAGTTTGTTGCATTTCAGTAAGAATGGACAAATAATGAACTTCCCAAGATTTGGATTATGGTTTCTGATTTGAAGTACATTTTAAGTCAGTAGACATCTGCCATCTGCCTTTTTTTTTTCCTTATCTATTACTGAGTTCTGAAGCCAGGCACAAACTGTATTCTCATTTACATTTGTGAAGGTACAGGAAATAACTTATGTTTACTTCTATTTTTTATGTAGCAGTTGTAATTAATTCACTATTAATTTATAGAAGATAAATATATTGTGTAGTATAAGGTGAACTACTTTTCTTAAATATAGCTATGTCTTGTTAGGTGACTGTTGGATTGTTACTTACTATATAATTTGACTTTTTAATTGCTTGCAGCTACTCATTGTAATTCCTCACCATTGCAGGAATAATATGATTTAGCAATTCATAGTCTTTATTTTAGCATATGGGACTCCATGTTTAGAAATCATCAAAACCTGGTATCGATGCCTGTCTTCAAAAAGATTTTACAGCAAGTGATAATCTTATGGAATTGGCATCCCTTTAGTGATAAGGGAGAAAGAAACCCATCAAAGGTCTCATGTAACCTGTGGTGAGATAAATTAGATATAGAGTGGAAAACCAAATTAGATATAGAGTGGAAAACCTCCCTCTGTTCATTTGGGATATTATGTACTTTCATTTATACATGTGTGCCCTCATTAAAGATTCCAAAAACAGAAGTATGTGGTATTTAGCAAAGAACATACAGAGCAGAGTGACACATCAGGGTTTTAAGAGAATGTCAGTGATGCTCAAGACATCATTAATTTCAGACATTTAACCAAAAGTAAATAAATGACTCATAGTGATTGACTAATGATTTAGCCTTTTCATATTTACAAATCTGTCAGTTATTGGAATTTTCTTAAATGTTTTGTAAGAACCGGTGGATTCACGCTAAAACAGCTGCTTCCACTATGTCTAGGAATATTTCTCTCTTTTGCTTTGTCTGTGTGATTTACTATGCTTTATCTACCCATGATTGAATAAAGTGTACCATTTGATGTTCTAAACAGAATTTGCTATCAAATATTCTTTAAAAAAGTTATGTTCTGAAAGAAAAAATCCAACATCATTTGTATTTGCAGATTATGTTTCAAGAACATTTCTAAGGCATATCTTTGTAAAACATCTTTTACAGCAGTTTGGCCTTTTCTTTTTGCATAATATTCTTAGAAATAAAAATCAAATTATATAATGTTCATATACATGAAATGTTAAAGGTCGTAAAACCTATCAAAATATGTTTATAATGTTAAAAACATTTTCAATATTCACCAGGCAGTTCTTAAGAGTGTCAGAGGGCTTTTGGTTATTTTTTCATTTCCCTTCAAAATCTCAAATGTCCTAGTCCTGCTGCATTGTTAAATGTCAGATGGAAGTTGGAGGTCAGTGGGATTCATTTTTACTTCAATAAGTAATCAGTGTGTTCATCCTTAGGTGGAGGTTCCTCTGTATGCTGCAAGTAGTTTCTGGTAAACCTGATCATGTTATTTCTCTGGTTTGCTCTATGACTTTGCTAGTCTACATTTCTTCAGTTGGCCTTTAAAATTCTTTTATTCTTCTGTACCTGTGTGTGTCTCAGTGTGACCTCTTCTACCTCCTGGATACAGAGTGAGGTGGATGAAATCTAATGTGTGTTACAGTGCCCCCTCTTCCGATTCATTCCATCCTAATCTGGAGGATCTTGGTTGACATTTTTATTATATTTGTATAGTATCTGGACAGTTTCTAAAATGTCTTAGGAAAAAAAACAAAACCTTAAGCTGACATGTACCTACATGGAACCCAAATGTCTGTTTCCTATCAGCCACATAAAATTCTAGTTTCAGATTTTCCCCTTGGATGCAGTTTGTTGTATCACATCAATCATGTGTTGCTTATCTTTCAGCATGCTGCCTTTTCTAAATGTTTTAGTGGACCACAGGAAGCTCCGGGAAGCAGTTAGGTGGGAGCCTGGTAAATGTTGTATTTTGTATGTATTTTTGTGAAGACATTTTTATGTATCACAGGTGCACAATGAGAGAATGTACTCCTATATTTCTTCTTGAGACTGATAGTATTCTGAGTCCTTTCCCCTTTATGTCATCAAATTCAGAATACTCAGGCAGAATATTTTTAAGGGGCAGAATTACTGCTCACACTGCCAATAACATTGCAAGTTTGGTAATGCTGTTTAATTCAGTGAAGCAGTCTGCAGAGCAAGGGCATGAACAATAATGACCCAAACATGCCGCCTGGAGGGTACAACGTATTCTCTGGAACAGAGGCCGTAAGAAATAAAGTAGGAAGAATTTTGTCCTGCCTAACTGTAGTTCCTTGCTTTTAGAGCTGGCTGAGCCATCTGCCACTTGCACGGACTTCAGTGGGATCCACCATGCTCGGCACTTACTCAAGCAGCATTTGTGTTCATAGGAACCAGGTAATAAAACTCAGTTTATTGGTTGGTAAAAAACCTCAGTTTATTGTTTGATGCATGTGCAGCTTTGTTTCTTTTGGAGCAATAAGGAATGTGTGGTAAAACAAACCACTATGGATGCAGATACTTTAAAAATGCCCTGTAATAATAGCATTATATAGATGGGTGTATATTTGGAGAGTAATAGTCAGGGGATGGTATGATCACATTAACTTATATAATAAATCAGTTTCTTTTTTTTGTTTGTTTGGTTGTTTTTTTCCCTTTTGTGTGTTTGTTTTGGGATTGGGGTATTTTTTTAGTTTTGTTTTTTGTTGCAATACATCCAGGGTAGAGGAAGGACAGTGAATTTAAGGAAAAAAGGCATTCAGGACATACAGTATGTGTGGAAACTTTTAGGGACTGAACCTATCCTAGCACAGTCCATTGGGATCCCTGAGGAACCCCTTGAAGATTACTGTGATGGGACCACTGGACACTGGTGTTCAACGTATCTACATAGTATAGTCTGTGAAAGAAGTGAAAAACCCAAACTGTGTAACCGGTGCTGCCATTTCTGCCCTTGAAAAAACTCTCAAAATGAGTACGTGCTTTGCCAGGGATTTGTGAGCACCAGAACCACACTCTCAGTGTCCACAGCATACCAGTTTTCCTGGAAAAACACCCTGTTGTGAAATGCTGGAGAATTCTATGCAGGCTCTGTTCCCAGAGTGATTCCCTTCCAACAGATGCTGGGATACTGGGGATGAGAAATGGATGAAAGACAGGTGAAAACTGTATCATCTGTTCCTCTTGAAGAAACCCTTTATACTCTTAGGTGCTCAATAACCTGCTGTATTGAAAGGCAGCGACAGCAATGAATAGTTTTTCATTCTTCTTGTCTCGCAGAGATTTCTGTTATATTAATAAAAAAGGCTGTTTTTAGGAAAGGGGAAGATAGCAACTGCATCTAAGGAAACAGATTGTCAGTTGTTAGTAATAAAAATAATTTCTAAGATTTTAGTATGTGAACTAATAAACAAAACTGGAAAGGTTCAAGTGCTGTAAGCAGGAAATCTATCCAGATGGAATGAAGGAGGAGACTGCAACAACAATTATGCAGGTGACTAACAAAAATCAGGTATTGTGTGTTGAATTATATCCAAAAAGTACATAAAAGGAAACCCTGAAGCATGAAACCAGTACCTTGGGAATTTTAGTTGAGCAGAGTGCTTGAGGTAAGCAAGCTACAAGGCATGTTTACCTGCTTTCACTTCTTTTGTTTTAAATGTGGTGTGGTTTTTAAAGGTAACAGGTCTCACTGGTACCAGTATTGGGTTGCATGTTGGGCTTCAGTGGCACACCGATCTCTGTGCCTGTGCTAATGTCTGTACATCTGGCTGTCGGGTGCATTGAAAGCCATGTTCATATGCCTCTGCGCCTACCAGATCTCTGTGCCTGGTGTTCACAGCTCACTGATTCTCAGTGCTACGCCAACAGCACCTCACTGAGACCCATGTAAACCTGTGTGAGAAGCGCACTGCTCTTTTCACCGACTACCCACCATTTTGTGTAGCTCTCACAACATGGGAATATGGCCCTGAGAGGGTGCTGTGGTGATCTGCAGTTTCCTCATGAAATTTTGGTTGATGCTAATGGAGAACATAGATGTGATAGGTTAGACAGCTATTATTCTTCTACTGTCAGTTTATGCCAGCGCATCTGAACCCCTGCTTGCGTGTTGATGTGAATGGCTTGAGACTACTTTCAGGAGAACATCTAGGATAAGTGCTCTGCAGACACAATCTAGAGTGTATTAAAAATTCTTGATTGTCCTTGAGAGGTGTTCAGTTCCAAGCAGATGCTTGAGAGGGAACTTAAAGTAGACCTCTGCCCCAAGCTACTGCAGAAATCATGCTTGTCCTCATAGTCAGTGATACCATGGCAAGTGCTGGGTTTGGTGTTTAACACTGGTGGGTGCCTTGGTTGTCTGACAGACTTTGATGTTTCAGAGTCAAAAAAAGTTCTTCCTTTCCGCTGCTACTCCCCTGCAATGTACTCAGCCAGCTGATGCTTATTCAGTCAGAAGGAAAAAAATTCTTGCCAGACCCACAGTAAAAGTGTGTTCATAAGGAGAAGTGTCCAGAGAACGCAGATGACTTTACTTGTGCTATTCTTTTTAAAATGTATCTATCCACAGTATTTTTACATTTTAATCATTATATTTAGACTCATTTCCTGTTATGCTTATAAAGTAATAAAACCACAGATTCCAAACAACATGTCAAAATGACCATAAAAATGACAAATTTCCTATGGAATAAGTAACAAAAATGAAGTCTCTTCAGCCCCGGAGCAGGCTTATTTGATACAGTGACCTTTTAAAAATTTTTTTTCTTCCATATGAAATATGCTTTTTAATTTTTTTTCCAAGTGAGAGAGATGGCAAGGAAAAAAAAAATGCATTTTTCCCCATTAATTTATTTTTATTGATACAATTAATTTTGTACTCTATGAAACAAAACAAAATTCAAGGGACTTTAGTCCTTCATTTTATATTTCAGATCAAGAATCTGATTTTACTTAAAATGCATTTTTTTTTTCTTTTCTACTTGGTTCCTCTCATTAGATTTTAAAAGGAGATACTGTGCTCTCTGGGAAAGGGTCTTATTTCTGAAAACTAGCAGTCACATGCGTTCAAATACTCTCCTTCTGCATTATTCAATACACCTACAGCTGAGTGTGTAACTTAGGCAACCTGGCTTGATACTGAATGATGTAGTCACTGCCTTGACATTCGGAATGATGTCTGTACCCAGCAAATGCTATTTTTACGTGTGTTGTCTTGTCGCTTGAGGGACTGTTGAAAATTAGGCTGCATACAATATATTTTTTCTGAAAGTGTACGGTTTGGATATTTGTTTATGTTTTCATTGATCGTTTCTGTTCTGTTTCCTATGCCTTTGTTAATTATCTCAACACATTTTAAAAGCCTGCGATTAATTGCTATTGAAGTGCATTTAATCTGAAGCTAAAGTTTCTGCTCTTTAAGTCTCTTGCCAGGAAACCAAGTATTAGAGTTGTTTGGTTTCTGATTTCTGAGGCTGTTTTAATGACAGCATAAATATTCAGCCTGACTCTAAATAGGTAATTAAAGCCGGCTATTGGCCAGATGTTCCCCTTTGTTGCCTGGCGTGGAGCGGAGGGAAGGATGGGGAGCAGAGGGAAGAACAGGGAGCATCAATCCCAGTGCTTGTTGTCCCAACATGCCCTGCCCTCGGGTTTTGGCAGATTATGCGAGTGGTCCCCGTGTCATGGAGCGTCCACACGAATACGGGTTTGCAGCCGGTGTGAACAGTGGCATGAGCTGCTGCTCCACCATCCCTGCGTGCTCCTTCCCTCGCTTCTCCTCAATAGTTTAGAAAAGCCCTTTGTGCAGCTGCTTTTGGGAGGCAGAGAACTGAGTTCAGCTTTTTCCCTGGACAGGACAGTGGATTTCAGGAAGAGATCATCTTTTGGTGTGCACAGGATTGGTGAAGGCCTTTGAGATGAGTCGGGTGTGTAAATGTGAAGTAGTTTACTGCTTTAATTTTAACTTTTCTGCCACACCTTCTGTTCTTAAGAGGCAATAAAATTTACAAGGAACCGAGCTCATGCAGTGAGAGGAAGAAATCAGGGAACAGAGGGAGGGGCTGAATAAGCACCTGCAGTCTGGAGGGGTTTCCTTCAAAATTCCCTAGTCCATGGGTGTGTGATAGGGATCCTGCCTTGCATAAACGACAGCTTTGGTGAGAGGACTGGGAGAAACTTTGGGTGGATTTTGCATTGTGATGAATGTCAATGACATTCAGAGCCTAGGAGTTAGCAATGGACTGAGGCTGGGCACAGAGTGAGTGCCCTTATTTATTCCATGTAAACTGCTGGTGGTGCTTTCAGAATGTGAATGGTGGCTGAAGCTGGAAGGTAAAGGAGAATTAGGCCATGAAGCATGGGAGGAAAATGGGAAAACATGTTCTCTGGCTCTGGGATTTTTCATGGGAGGATACCAGCTTTATTTTTATTCTTGGGTTTGTAAGGGCTTCTTATTTAATTTAAAAAATTCTTAAAACTTCATCATGAACCAAATGACAATTGGCATGTCTCTCTCCCAGCTCTTGGAGACAAGTTAATTAGCTAAAAATCACTGGAAAGAAAGGGATCTTCTGGCCCTGATGGCACCGCAGAACCACATGGGAGAGTTCACTCCAAAGGAAAATAGAAGAATCCCATGCTGTAAAAGTTACCCCGTAATTCATGATTTTGCGGACCTGTTAATGATTTCCGACTGTTGAGGTTAGCTGTACCCACACACCCCTGACAACCTGAAGGCAAACAGCCTTTGGGAACACCGCCACCGCTGTCTCAGCGGGACTCCAGCGCAGCCTACTGAGACAGGGTGTCACTTTCGGCCATGGAGGGGGTGCTCTTTTTATAGCTCTCACCGGGAGGGTTTTTCTGCTTCAGTAGCCGTGGAATCCGCATCTGGGGTTGGGCTCGCCCCCACCGCCTCCGAGCCGTAGCCGCAGCCCCGGGTCCCTTGTGCGGCTGCGGGGAGCGGGCGGGGAGGGGCTGCGCAGCCCCGCAGCCGGCGCGGGCAGCCTGTCAGAGCCGGGTCAAGCGCGGAGGCTTCCCTTCAGATCTCCGCACCGGCCGCAGGAAGGCGCGGCGCGGACGGGGGGAAGGAGCCGAGGAGCCTCCCCCAGGGTGGGCAGCTCAGCTCAGCGCAGCTCTGCCGCCGGCCCATGTCTCGGCGTGAGCAGTGAGCGCAGCGCGGCGCGGTGCGGCGGGCGGAGATCTGCGGGCGGCCGGGCCATGTCGGAGACGGAGAGCGGTGCGGCAGGTAAGGGAGAGCGGCCGAGTCCGCGGCCCCGCTCCCGCCGCAGTGCAGGAGCGCTGCCGGCGGCGGGTGCGGCACAACCCGGGCGCTTCGCCGGCACGGCCGCGGCTTAACGAGGGAAATGATCTGGAGCCGGAGCCCCGTCCGGAGGCGGGGAAGGCGGCGGACAATGTCCCGGCGGCTGCGGCGGCCCCGCCGCCCCGGATCTGTCAGCTCAGGCCGGGCCGTCGGTCCACCTCGCTTCCCTGGTGGGGCGCGGGGCGTAGCCGCGGGCAGGGCACGCTGAGACTACGCGGGGGGGGACGACCGGACCCTTGCGGATCGAAGCTCCGC
>JANHFX010001666.1:0-13576 GCA_027560015.1 Chloroceryle amazona | reverse complement strand
CTTTCCAGCCCCCCCTGGCTCTGTTCCTGTGTGGGCTGCCCTGGGTGACCCTGCTCTGGCAGGGGGGTTGGACTCTGTGGTCTCCAGAGGTCCCTTCCCACCCCTACCACTCTGTGAGTCTATATACACTTTCAGATAGAAAAAAGGAAAATTCATTTTCCTATGGAGCTTCAGATTTGCCCACAAACTTCTATTAATGAATTTAGAAAATTAGCAGATACAACTATGGGGAAGGGTGCTTCTCCCTTTTATCTTTGATTTCTTTAATTCCTCTTTGAACTTCCCAGGATTTGACACCAACAGTGTAACACAAGACTCACAGCTGCACAATAATTCAGGTGCAACCATTCCAAAAGCCTTAGCCATTCTTGTCCTCCAAGCTAGAATGAATTACCTCTGCACGTGACATTTGGGAGGATGGGAATGGTAGAGAACTGAACAATTCCTTAATCATACTGAACAACAAGGGGTTTTGTTACGAGAAGGTATTGTACAAACACAAAGCAGAGTCACATGCTTAGACTCGAGTACTTCTTCAGTCTTTTTTGAGAAGAATGAGCAGAAGGAATTCTATACCTCAGATCATTGAGGGATATTTGGCTGTTAAAGCTAGTTTACAAGTCACTGGTTGGTGATGAATTTGTTACTTTTCTTTCAATTTTATACCAAAAAAAAAACCCCAACCCAAGCTGTGTGAAAAGGGAGATTAAAGAGTACAAGCAAATACCTTGGTTGTTTTCTGCTGTCTCTGGCTTTCAACTGCAAGAGTAATTTCTGATGGTCAAGCTCTAAATCCTGTCGCAGTTTGTTTGAAGTGTCCTGCAGTGAAACGGTAGCTTTCTTAGTTTCAAAGTACTTCTTTTTCCATTCCTCACGAGCTACACAGGAAAACAGTAATACTGTTTGGTCTTGTTCACCTTATCCTAAGGTCTGTTGAAGAGAGTATTGACCAACCAATCCCACAAGATTCAGCTGGCCAAAGCACACACTAAAACACAGCAGTAGGTTTCTTTTAAAAAAGTAATCAGTAAAAAAAATCTTAATTAAAATGACATTCACTATGAATGCAACGGAATTTTCATGCCATCACCTGCAACCAAAGGCTCTATCTGTCCACTGAGATGTAACACAAGGTCCAAAACCTAAATTTCATTCAGCCTGGCCATTCTGCAGGTTTCAGCTGCACAGTAAGTGCTCGGGACCTGTGATGACAGCTATGCCCACCATAGCCTGAAGTCCACAGCTGCACTGTAGCAAAATATTTAGCACTGTAGTTTTATACAGCTTAGTTTTATACAGAAGTGCCAAGATTATGAGAAACATTTACCTTTATACTTAACTACGATTCCTCCCGTGTCGTTAATGTGCTATCAAAAGCTGGCACACAAATCCCCTCCTCTCTGGTTTGACAGTCTTGTGGCCACACATGTCCGCTGGTCTGCAAAGTGTCTTAAATGATTCCTTCTTTCAAGGCTTATTTTAGGAAATCAGAGCAACTGCTTCTCAGCAACTTACCCAAAATAACCCAGCTGTTGGAGGACTGGAGGGTATGTCACTGAGAGTGACTGTCAGCATGGCAGTTGGAGGAGGATATTCAATACAGAATGGATTGCTGAGCCTACAGAATACGCTCTTCCCTTCGTACCTTGTGAAGAAACATGTTTGCAAATGCATTTTCTTGTGAAACTCTACAGGTCTGATAATAATTCAGAGGTAGAGATCCTTCTTAAAGAACCTGTAGAAGCTGTTTGAATCCTTGTGAAATAACCTCTATTTTCCCTAACTCGATAACAACATAATTTTAGAGAATGAAGAAGCCATTTAGGGCTTATCTCCACTGGGTAAATTAGCTTGCCTTGCAGCTCCATGCTACTACTTCACTGCTTCAAGTCCCCAAGTTTGGTTTATTTTAAACTACAATGTCATGGTGCAGAGTGCAGTGCAGCCAGGCCCTCAGAGCATAACTGGAAGTATTGGCTTGTCTTCTCCTTTCAACAAAGGTACAAATAAGAGTTGAGGCTCCTGGTGATTTAGCTGTATTTAAGTACAAGGAGAATGTTCTCAAAACATCAGAAGTGATTAAACCTCATCTCTGTATGACTGGAATGTGACCTAGGGAGGATAGTTTAAGTATAAAGTGGAAAATATTTTTACAGAGATGATTTGGGTGGGATTTCCATGCGATTTTTACCCTGTTAAGAAACAAGGTTTGTCAAGCTTGTCACAACAAGCTTGTAAATTCTATGCCATAAGCTGAACACCATTAGATAGGAGGAACAAAAAATACTGCTGGCATAAATTGCTGGCAATTTAACTAGAAGCCCCATCAACACAGTAAAAACCTCTGTAAGCCTCAGCTAAAGGCAGGTTTAGAACATGTCAGCTGCCCTGGGTCTCCAACAGCAAAGCAGCCAGCAATAGCTCTCTGGGCACTGTACATACATGGGACACAACTTGAAAGGTTTATAAAAGCCAGGATATTTTTAGATTTATAAGACGGATGCAAAAAATAAAGTGGATGGAAACACTGCAGCCTTGATTTTTTTCCAGCACGCTGTTATACAAAGAGTCTTCTTGGAGCTATTGGTTAGCAAATGTCTCTCTCTTCTCTGTCATTAAGGTCACTGACAAGGAGACAAACGTTTTCACATTGGTTTCAGTGTCATTTTCAATCATTCCAAATACCAAACCAAAAAATGGTATCTCCTCAGCTTATTTTGTTCTAGTAGCCCTTTAGCTTTTGTGATCAGTTATTCTCTAGTTTTTTTCCAGGTGCCTTCTGTCTTTCTTCATTTGTTGCAATTGTTCTACTCAGTTTCTAAAGATATAATAATTATGTTTAGCAAGCAATTGGATACTGTAAGTAAGAACAACAATCAAGATTTTTGTTTTAATGCACCCAAGTAAAAATTATTTTATTCTAATAAACTATCTCTAACTTTTTGAAAGGGCTGGTGCTTTAGAAAAACGTGAGAAATCCAGCAGGCATCTGGGTATTTATAGACACACACAAACAAGTAAACACCCTTTTATATGCCTAGAGAGTGCATCACTAAAATTATACATTCAGGATATACATACACTGTGGACATTGAAAACTCCTGCCACACAAAGACAAAAAAAGGCTCCAAAAGACTATTTCTTGCTCAAAATACTTTGTGATATAAACTCTAGTGAAATCTTCCCTTAAACTCCAGATGGTCACGGGCAGGGTAGTATCTCAAACTTTCCCTAGTCTGCAACAATAGGTCTTTATCTTCCTGCTGTTCTCCTCCACCACAGTGGAGGATCCTCAGCAACACTACTAGTGGTTTCCTTTGCCTGATTCTCACTTGACCCAGCAGCATTTCATCTGATCTCCCTCATTTTCTCCTTCCATCCCTAAGCCATGAGCTGCATTTTTCTAGCACTGGGAACCTGCCCTGGTCTGTGACCAGCCCATGGGATTATAAATGCCTGAAATTTTCCAACCACAAATTAAAGTTTGTAACAATACTATGACATAATGTATGTACAAATTGTTTCATGAAGTAGGTATTTCTGTCTTTATTAACTATTCAGTCTTGGTAAAATGCTCACTTCAATTTATTAGAATCATATACTCACTCCTTGCCTGAATTGCAGTAACTTGAGCTGGATTTATGGAAAGTGCCAGAAAAGGTGGACTAGGAGGTGAAACATATTATTTTGGATGAGTAAAATGACTTTGGTCATTTTCATCTGCCTAGAGAGTCAAAAGACAGGGTTGTGAGCAAGTAACTGATAATCCTGATTAGATTCTTTAGACATATGCCCTGCAAGTGAATGGGAGGGCTGAATCTGAATTCAGTATATAAGCTATTATATATTATGTTACCAGTCCAAATGATTACTTAATTACAAACAGATGGACTTCTCCAAATAAAATCAGAACACTGAATGCTTACCTCAGAGAGAACACAGAGATAAAAATATAGACTCTTGCTAATTGTCCTTGCCTATGTCCAAAACCTCCCGAGTTACTGACAATCCCATGCAAGGCCAGCAATAATGGGCTTTAAAACTGCCACGTGGCTCTTTGTTCACAAAGCCTGGACTGCCAATTTCTAAACTAAAATTTATACTAGCAGATTTTCAATTTCCTTATTATTTTCACAAGACTCCACTACAATCACTTCTGCACAAGAGCTCACAGGCAACAGTTGATAGTGATGGTTATTATGCTGTAATCATGTTCTTATTCTGATACTATATCAGATAGACATTTTAAAGGATTTTACAGCTTTTATCAGAAGTTTTGCTTGGCTTGAGAGAAGACAAGTTTACCCCATAGGGAATATGTAATTATAAAAATGTCACCAGTAAAAACAATAAAATGTTACTGACAAGAAATAGCCCCCCCCCAAAAAAAAATCAGCTAACATTAATAACACTGAAATTGTAATTGTTTATTTAGCTCCTGTTAAATTGGAACCAGAGGTATAACTTGTGCTGATTTCATTTTTTAGAAATACAGTCCTTTTTTCATTAGCAAATCTGCCAAGTAACAGTGCATTAATTAATTTTTCTCAACTACTCTCCTTTGTGTATTTTATATTTATAATGAGCTACCTGTCTTATAAAATTAGACTGTATTTATTGCTCAAGATTACTAAGAAAATGTTACCTTGAAAAACACACCTGATTATCCAGTTTTTCACCAGGATCAGCTATAGATCTGCTAGTTCTGCATTGCTGCACGCTAAAGATAAAATCAAAGGAGCAAGTGAAAATTCATGCAATGAAATGGGGTTTTCCCCAATTTCCTTTCATTTATTTGAAGTCTATAAAATAAGCTTGTAGCTATGAATTAATATTACCCATTATGTAGCAGAATCATTATTTACTAACCTTTGGGCTTTGTGCACATAGTCTGTGGTTTGGTCTTTCAGTATTTTAAGAATTCCAGCATCCTGTGTTCTGTCTCTTCTTAGTTTGGTATCTTCTTGTTGGTCATTATTTTCCATGTTTGTTAGTTCTGTGATAGGACAGCGATGATCACAATATGCAGATTACACTCACAAAATTCAAGCCTGGACTTTCCAACCTCTATAAGAAATTCAGTACTGACAGTGATAAGGACACAACCAAACTGAAACCACCACTCTTTGAAAGATATTACTGTTGTTTTAAAAGTTAGAATACTGTTCTGTCAGCAGTATTCCAACTCATGTTTTAACTACTGATTTCTTAAAACTTAGCTTTATTCTGCCAACCTTCTAAAACATGTGCTTTATATCACTCTTTCCAGACTCCCAGTCTGAAGGATTTGAAGGATTTGGTGTGAAGAGAGAGCCATTTTGATCTGTATGATAGATATTAGAAAAGAAAGTGTTATTTTCTTGTAAATCTTAACCACAATATTTATTCTTTTGCTTTTTCACCATCTTCTTTCACTATATTGGTCAAACTTACCTTTTTCTCTTAAACTCTACCTGTTTTTCTTGAATCCTGTTGTTAGCTGGATAATCTTGATCCATGACCAAACCTTTTATCTTTTTCATTAAAGTGATGTCTTTGTGGAGTAGGTGATGATAATGGATAAACATCTCCAAAGTATTCCACTTCAGGTAATAGATATAATTCAGGATAAAGTGCCTAAAATATGCAGTTTATTCATCTGACAGGACAAAAAAAAAAGGAAATATACAGTGTAAGAAAAATGGTACCTGAAAAGACATTCGATAGGTACATAAGGAGGAGCAAATAACTTGTTTCAGTTCTGTTTCTTGCTTTGCTTTCACCTTGGAAGATAAAGAATGGAAGCATAACCAGTAACATATTTTTTTATCAATAATGTTTCATATCACTTAATTTCTGTATTCTATCATCAACTTTAGATAGTAAATATATTCATAACCAGCACTGCCTTCTGTATGGCCTCAGAGGGAGGGAGAAACATAAACTAATATCTGTTGGTACTGAAATTTTGTCTGTTTTTCAAAATCTCAAGAGTACGTGGATGTACTGAATAATTTTTATTTTTTATCCTTTGCACTTTCTCTTGTGGTTCAAAGGACTTGATCCAGCAGTCACAGCAGAAGGAAGTCTTCAACTTTATTTAGCAAAACTTTCTTCAAGCCAAATCTAAATTGAAATGCTGAGTCTCATGTAATTTTCTCTATTCACTTAATAGAACACTGCAAAATATATAATGAATATGTATTAAACAAACCCACTATTACTCTCTGATGTCTTCTTGTATTTATTGTTTGACTTAATATCCCCTGAAGAAATTTTATTCTCAGCAATGGCCAGGCAATGTGTTAGACACAAGCTAGATGCAAGGAAAAGAAGAGCAAATTGACACAATTTTGGTTTATGTTTACTTTTCATTTAAAGACCCTTACTTGCAAGTAGGGTAAAGCTGTTGGTTCTGCTGACATTGCTACTGTTGTGAAACAGAAGACTGGAGGGAAAAAAAGCCTCACTCAACAAATATTTGATCATGGAGCTGTAGTTCAATGAGGTTACCATGACCCTAAACAACAAATAAACCAGTTAGTTGGTTTATTGCTTTACACTTTGTTATAAAGTTAAACAGCAACAGGAACAGTAAATACCCCAAATTAAAATTATATCTTTAGCTTGCTGCTAAAAATCTCCACTTGTAACTACTGATATCTTTAATTCTCTATTAAAGTAAAATATTTTATTACTTTTCTGACATTCTAAAGGAAGATGGAAAAATGTATCCATTTATCTCAGAACTATCAGTGAGAAAGAAAAGATACCATTTTACTTATTATCAGCCAGTTAAAAAGACCTGAATTCTTTGAGGACAAATGTCTCAGTCTTTACACTTGTCTTCATCATTTTCCACCTAGTTTTTGCATATTAGTTAGCAATTATTCTAGTCTTCTGTGTGTGTAATTTTAGTGATAACTCAACTGAAAATGAAATAAAGAACAGCAACAAATTTCCAGCTTGTAATAAGTTCCCGAATCCCTGAGAAACAGGTTAAATGAGAGGTGAAAAGAAGTATTCTATCCTTGTGTATATCACTTAGATCTTTGTGTATTACAAAACAAAACTTTCACTGTCAAGTTTATTTAATCTTTAGTTATAATTTCTCAGATATAGAGGGAATTAATCTGAGGAACTGTTGTGAGTTAGAGATGTAGGTTTTTGATTATGTGCATTTCAGGCTGTATTACTGGACTGTCATTGGAACACAAATGTACAGCTTCAGAAGTTTTACTTCAGAGACTGATCTTTTAAAGGCTTTTGATCAGGTCACCAGGAACCATCTCTGACT
Organism: Chloroceryle amazona; assembly: GCA_027560015.1. Taxonomy (NCBI): domain Eukaryota; kingdom Metazoa; phylum Chordata; class Aves; order Coraciiformes; family Cerylidae; genus Chloroceryle; species Chloroceryle amazona. Next base: position 6,300 of record JANHFX010001666.1, on the reverse strand, counting down.
TACTCAGCTTCCATTGCAAGTTCTACAACTGCCATATTCCCAACCATGTTTGGGTTTGGGTTTTTTTAATACTAACAGATTTATCATATTTAATACATTGACTTACCAAAACCAGCATCTTTTCACTGGATGGGAACTAATCACATCTGATGTTTTCAAGGATGTTTCTAGCTTACCTGTCCAGCCGTGCCTTTGTATCTGGGGGATTAGATGTGCTCTGACAAGAGCTTATGCTCCACCACGCTTAAAAACAAATGCTAGCAGTGCTCCTAAAGTTATCACTATTTTCTTGTGATACTATCTAATCTTCAGGAATGGTATCGGTGGTTTACATTATAAAGCAGAGAGCACTAAAGAAAATAAAAGAAAAACAAACCAAAAAACTCACCACTGCTAATTTTTTCCCAATGCATTTTAAAAATTTGAATTTATCTGCAACTTCAACTCCACCCAGGTACTCTCCGAGCTTCTCCCGCAGCATTCGTAATGTGATGTGAGGAGACACCCTGGAATGTTGTTATTCATTAATACATCTGTAAGATCAGATAATGGTGGGTAGTTAGTAAGAGGGGGGAGATAATGCTACAGATACATGCTGGCTTGCATGGACAGAATGACCAAAAATGGGAACTAGGTCTTAGAAGTGAATCTAATTACATAGGGGCCAGAGAGTTGTGGTGAGGTAGAGTCAGAAGATTGCATCATGTTACAGTAGACTGTATTACAAGGGCTGTCATAACACTAGAAATATTTAGATTTTAGGAACCCCATACAAAGGGAGAATATGGAAGTAGCCGAAATTTGAAAGCAACTCCTTCAGAATGCTCTTTCTCATCAGCAGATGAGTAACAAAAGCATTAGAAACTGAAGTTGCTCATTCCATATGGGTGACAAAGTTTCATGAGGTGAGTCCAGGACTGTAGAACGTACTCCTCCAAGCACTAAAGGTTAGAAGAGACATCATCACTGTCCACTTTCAGTAGCAGGCACATTCCCTTGGTTTTGTTCTCCAACACAAACCTACAGCTGGGTGTGTGCGTGCGTACATGCAAATGTATTTTACATCAAAACCAAACACTGCGGTGTGAACGTTTCCACCATAGTCTGAGGATGAGAGAGCTGATGCAAATATGAATTGCATCATTTAATGTACTACTGGAAACCATGCAAATATTAACATAATGAGCTCGGTAGAAAAATTGCTATAGAATAAAAAGCACCCCCACAGAATTAAACCAAACGTGAACGAGGCACACGAAAGCTCTGCAGCATGACATAGGCAAATCTAATTGTTCCTATGCTGCCCTATAAAATAAACCAGGGAACAAATTCAGACCCAAGGCTGTTAATCACTCATGCTGATTATGTGTTACTATCTTTCCTAGATTTTGGCCCAGGCAGTCGGCCTTCAAGCAAGGCACAGACAGAGTTTAGGGGATAGCACGTGCCATTCTCAGTAAATAATATAGGTAGAAGAATGTGCCACCCTTTCAACTTGGACAGGTCTTCAACATTGACCTGTCAGGGTTTGTCTGCACTTTCCAACAGCCCCATATGCTTTATTTCACACCCTGGGTATGTAAAAATACCCAGAGTTTCACCTCATTAACACAGTACTTCAGTGGGCTACGATGCTTCCCTTGCATTGTTTCAAACATCCTGGACTTAGAGAACCCTCCTCAAGATCATAAATCTACTTCGGAGCACAAGCATGCAGCAGAGGACACCAAAGTCTGCAGAGTGGGCACATCCAGGCCACGCTACTTGGTCCCTGTACATTTAGCTCTGGTTTGTTTCTTCCTCAGCCATGTTTGCCTGCACTTGCTGCAGGTATTAGCCCTAATGTAATTCATTTCAAATGTATGAAAAAAAATGGATATATAATTCGCTACACATCCTTCCAAGCTCTTATGTGAGAACAAAGATATTTGTAATTCAAGTATCTCATTCACTATTGTTTCTTCAAGCTGGACTCTCAGAGAAGATACACCCCTTGAATGGTCTTCTGAAACCAAATAAACACAAGCTCTTTCAGAGGCAATTCTGACACTGCACATCCTTTACTGACGATGCCTGTCCAAACCAGCAAGGAAATCTAAATCCAAGGCATTTATGAACAGCAGGGAAAACATCTAAGTAACTCAAATGTATCATGGGAGAAAATCCCTGATGTATACAGAACCTGAGATATAGGACAGAAATCTAGCTGAAAATTATTTGCCAGTGTAGTTGCTAAGAATATAATAATGTATTTCTTACTTGCTGCCACTGGCTAACAGCAGACTGGTCACATCCCAGTCATTTGCTGCCGGGTGTTCCTTTAAATGTAATGCAAACTGGAGTTCGCTGCAGCCATCTCATCTACAAATAACTAAAGTATGGCTTCTGTGGTGAGGAGTGAGGAATAAATACAAGATCACAGAGGCTGAGAAATCAAGTTCATGGGAACAAGAAGTCAGGGCCACAGACAATTACAGACTTAGTATTTTCCTCTAATTTCACAATTAATGGCAGTGGCCTGTACTTACCTAGGAATCCTCTGCTAAGGTGACTCAGTACCAGGATTTTCGGGCTGACTGGACAGTGCTACCAACAAGGTCCAAACAGCATTAGCAGCAGCAAGGCTGCTGTTCTCTCTCCTTGATTATAACATGAGAAGTTTTTAAATCAATATTTTTGTTTGTTTTTAAAGACAGTGATACATCGGCCAGGTGCTAGTTATTGCTAATGCTATTGTACTGCAGCAATCCACAGTACCCATAGAATAATTAATTAGCAATTATTTAAGACTCATTAGCAAGCAAGAAAAACCCAGACAGATATAAACTCACTGAAATCGGTGAGAATCCCAATTTAAGTTGATGCCTCAGAACTAAGCCTCAGTGAAGTAAATTGACACTAGAGAACAGAGGGTAGTGACAGATGTCAGTCACACAAAATGATTTGAGGTGTATTTTGCCTATCTGCTGGAGACTAGAACAGCACATGAAATGGACACGTGCAAGCACTTCCTCTGGTTTTGAGCAGCCTTTCAACAAAAGAAGCTGCAAGAATGAATAATACATCTGCCCTACTTGCTCAGATGTGACTGCTGTCAATCTTGTCAGCTATACAGTAAATTGTCTTACGTGGACAATACAAGCCTAAATTTAAATTAGTTAATACCCGTGTTCCCTGCAGTTTAAGCTAAACTGACAGGTCTTGCACAGAAGCAGGCAAGGTGAGTGTAAAAGCTGTGTTTCAATACACAACTTTACACTGTTTGATTTTTTTGCAATGTCTCACCACATCAGATACACACAGATTTTATAAGCACAGCACTTAGGATTATAAACCAAACTTTTAAAGTTATGAAAGTTTAAAACTGCACCTTTCTGAGCCAGGTTTGGGCCTAGGACTTGGAACCAGGGTATCTTTTCACTAAGGCCTCTGAACAGCTACTTGAGAGCGCACGTAGCACAAGGTGTTGTGTGCAACCTTTTGGAAATACTACTGAAGAAAGAAGAAGATGCACTCGTGGTTGCATGGGCTGTAATGCTTCCCCTTGAGAAACATGGCTTAAGCTCTTTCTTTGGACTGAGAGAGCTCAGACTGTCACATCCCTGCTCCTGGGAAATGACCAGCTACCCCATCTTCCTCAAGCTGCTCTGTCTTGAAGCCAGCTCATTGACAAAAAGAATTCAAGATTTTAATAATCAGGCTCAAAGTGGCAAAAAAAAATATGAGACTGTGATTTTACAACATAAATTATTCTGCAGAAATAATAGCAGTGCTCTGGAAGTGCATTTCAATGATCTACACCAAAGGCTGCAATGGAGCTGAGCCTGATACAGTCCAAATAAACACAGCACTAGTCATGGGCACCACTTACCCTCCAGAAATTATTGCAGAACAAGTCTCTTCTGATAGATGTAACTGTGCTTTACAGAACAACAGCTGGACTAAACAACCGAAAGACAATGTAAAGGACCTACCACGTATGTGAAGTCTCAGACTATACTCACCTTATAAATCTGTCTGAGATGAATTTGCTAGCAAGAGCTACAGGAATTGTGTTCAGATTGAAGTTCCACACTTCTTCTGGGACATAAAAATCATGAAGCTCCACCAGCTAAATAAAGACAAGATGGTCATAACTGTAGATAGATTATAAATCTCTTCCTATACGTTTTGTTTTGCTTAGGGGAACTTCCAACTTCTGGAGGCAGGAATGGTTTTGATGTTTGCAAAAAGAGCGAGGCTCTATCTGACACTGATGACTAGATGGTGAGGACAGCCATGAGCAGAGCAATTTGTGTTTGAATACCAGCTGACAGCATCAAAATAAGTCACATTATAACAAGCTCAACAATGGAAATGAAAGTAAAGAGCGCATGCAACTGCTGTATGTCCCTGCAACAGCAATGGACAGAGCTTACCAAAACCAGCTGATATTCTGGAGCATGTCATGGTTACAAGAACACTTCAGCTGAAATCCTGCCTTTGTTCATCACATGAAAAATGCAAAGTCCTGAAAGCTTGATCCAAACAGCACCACAACTTGACCTCGCCAGCAAGAAAAAAAAAAAAACAAAAAGCTTTCTGACAGTTATTAATAATAGCAGCTACTTTGGGAGCACAGGAATGCTCCAGGTAATGGCTGCAAAAAGAACAACTAAGCCTGCTCTGAGCAAGGTTCACTTAGACTGTGTTCAAACCTATGGTAGCTGTGAGACTGTTAATGTCTAGGTCTTGATACTTGTAGTGAAAATCAGAAGTTATTAAGAAGGATGATACCCTTCCCCATAACTAGAAGCCATGTAAATAAGCTATAGTAAATATTTCTACAGTTGTTGAGTTACTAAATAGAAACTAGAAAAGAATGCTTTCTATATATATTATGGTAAAAAGAACATTTTCTTTTCCTCTTGGGTCTCCTGCAAATGGTTCAGTATCCCCTATTTTAATATTTTTTATTTTTATTTGTGAAATCTAAAAATCTTTATAGAAAGGTACAAAAACTCTCACCTGTGATGCTCGAGGTCTCAGTTGACTGAAGGACATTTTGGTCCCTTTACTTGATCACAGCAAATGCCAGGTGGGCTTTCTAATTTCTTTTTGATTGAAGCATTCTTTAAGGATGAGTTTCATGACAATCTGTTCCAAAAAGAAGTGACTCCATTAATAGCCTTCATTTTAATTTACTGTAGATCTTTTTTCCATTTATTAAAATGGAAAAATTGTTTCCGTGCTGAGGCAGAAATCTTCCAGTTAGCTGCAGACAGACTCAACCACACCTTCTACACAAGTATCTCCTAAGTAACTGAGGGAATTGCTGAATCAGAGTCCTGCAGCTCTGAGAGACCTGCCCTGGAATATTTCCTCTAACATTTTATCCCCTTTCATAAAAATACTTTGGTTGTATAGAATTTTCCACATGATTGTCCTGTTTTCCTAAAGACAGAGATCTAAAGCCCCACAAAATGGGATTGTTTCAGGGTCTGGATTTATCTTTGATAATGGGACAATTGTGATCTGCAGCCAAGCCTCCTGCGCAGCACAGGATTCCAAGTGTACCAGGTGACCGTGTCAGAAAAACCCTTTCATAAACTACAAACCATGGTGCTACTCTAACCTTGTCACGACTTTCCTCAGTTCTCTCACTTCAGAGGCTCTTCCAATGCCTCAGAGGTTACAAACCCCCTCCTGATTCTCAGCCTGAATGCTCTCATTCCCTTGATCATCTTATCAGCTCTCCCTCCTACACCTGCTACTTCTAATTCACCCTTTCTTGAGCACAAGTGACCAGAACTTCCAGGTGACCTTCCAGGTCTTGACCTGGCTCCGTGGGGTGAAATTAAGATTTCTTCATGCCAGTGGGAAGTACCTACTTAAAAGGGCCTGCATCTTTACTGGCCTCTTCATAAGTACACTGCAACAAGCTCTCACAAATGACCTGACCCATAACATCTCTTAATTGTTTTTGTGGCTTTCCTCTGGACTTGCTCCAACAGGTCCATGTCCTTCTTGTGCAGAGGTCTCCATTTATGGAGTTTCTTGTTTCTGTGGTTCCAGGCAGTTCTCTCTTTGTGGGCATACAGAGCTTGAGGGCAAACAGCCACGAACCATAGAATCATTGAATCGCTTTCGTTGGAAGAGATCCTTAAGATCATTGAGTCCAACTGTTACCCCAGCACTGCCAGGGCACCGCTGATCATGTCCCTCAGCACCACAGCTCCACGGATTTTAAATGCATTTAGAGATGAGGACTCCATCACTTCTCCGGGCAGCCTATTCCTGTGCTTGATAACCCTTTCAATT
>JANHFX010001663.1:23566-35037 GCA_027560015.1 Chloroceryle amazona | reverse complement strand
TTGTCTTTTTGGAAACCATACCATTTTAATTTTAAAATTGAAACTCTCCTCAATGCATATAAACAAGTCTTCACCTTTGTAGTTTTAGCACCAAAAACTAACAGGATTTAGACTGACTAAAAACACCAAAGACAAAAAAATGAAAACAAAACAAAGCTAAACTAAACTAAACTGACATCAATAACATAGCAAAACTACAGGCAGCTAAACACATGCTGGTTTTCTCCAAATGGCATGTTACAGACTTACTGAGAAAACAATTCTTTAAGCTATACTGTCCTGTAGTTCCCTGGAGAATATTAATGATGTCAATGTGAGGAGAGCTTTCTGTATGTGAAGCTTAAACAAAGGTAAGATGTGATCACTGTTACCATTGCATATACTTCAGTGGATCTCAGTTTCACCTCTTTTAAGCTGTAGGTTGGTTTTGATCGCACCACATTATAAAAGTGACTGAGTCAGATGTCTGAGAAGGAACAGTCAGCAAAAAATAAACAGAGGGAAGAAACACATCTAGTGTGATCAAAAAAGGGCTATATTCATATTATAATATTATTAAAATATATAATTATTAAAATATAATTTGTTGCTTTAATGCTCCTCAAAGTGTTTTCTGTCAGTAAATCTATTATTAGACATTTTTTTCAGTAAAAAGTTGTCTGTTTCTTAGCTCGTTTGAGGAAAATCAAAATGCATATTTTTTTCTTAAGTTCTTTTCCAAGAAAAAAAAAACAACTTTAGATTAAGAAAATGCATACTTTCTCTACACAGTTATACATACAAAAAATTGTTTCCTCCTCCTACCTTAGTGTCTCATCCTCCACTTGAATAGGAAGAGCAGAACAAGGGCTTTCCAGATACTACTTTGAACTTTTAAACATAGTTAATAATTTCTGGTATGGAATTTTTTTCCTCCCATGTCTGATTGTTTTCTGAATTAAAGCATGACAGCATAAATTTCCAAAACCCACAATAAAGCAAAGTACAAAGTTGACAACACCATCGTATCATTTCCTGTATTTTAAATGGTTTGATGTCACTATGGAAATTATTTTCCATGTATTTTCTTCATAGCAATAGTTAGTTTATGGAGGAAATCCTCTTCCTGGATGCAGTCAGGATGCCACATTCCTTACTTGTGTATGAATCCAATGAGGGATTGAGTATTAGTTTTAATGAACAAGGACAATGATACAATCAAAACACCTTCTAGAGATGTTGTTTGCAAGATCTCCTGAGGTTTCCTGTGGCAGGTGCAGCCCCTTCTCCCCCACCTCCCTTCGAACAGACAAAACAAACAGGTTATGCTGGAGCAGTTTGGCACCTCAGACATTAAACTGCACCTCACGATGCTTAACTGGCACCTCAGGGTCTGGACCCCTTAGCAAACAGGCTTGGGGGATGGGTTTGTCTGTATTTTGTCCGGGTTTGTCCTCAGCCAGAATGAACACAGTTCACCCTTGACTAGGGTATAAATGGGATTCTAGCTAAGAGCTAGAGGAGTTGGTTCTTTGCAGAGCAGGACTGGCAGTCATACCCTCCCCTTAGACACACTATGCAAGGACCATTCCATGGATTGAGTTTTGCTCTTCCAACCCCCCTAACTGGTATCTTTGGCACTCTGGTGTTGGAGGTTTCCACTTGATGAATGTGTGCCCATTTTGGTTCATCTTTCCTTAATTAAAGCTTAGGAATTAGTTGTGTAGTAGATAATTCCCAACAGACATCCAAACTTGTATTTGGTCAGGAGTGCTGGGCAACTTTGATTACAATAAACCCCCATTTTTGACAGCAGCTGCTGTTTAGTTTGTGGGTTCCTCTGTGACATCTCACCAGACTAGAGGGCTGTTTCTGAATACAGAGATTCACTTCCTCCCCCATACAGTGTCTAAAAACTCTCTTTCTCCCTTTATGGCAGAGGTTTCTGCTACATATTTCTCAGTTTCAAGAATACTTTAATGAGTTATATCACACCCAGACTGAGCTAGCCTGTGGCGTGACTATATAAAACACGTGAAGGCTATACAAATGTGCCATGTTTTTGTAGTTATTGTGGTGTCTGCTGAGGACGTATGTTTGTGTTGCCTCCTCTGTCAGACCTCCAGGCTGTCTTGGATGTGAAGCAGAAGAAAGTATGGCAGAATTTCTATTAAGCAGAATTGCTTCTACTGAACCTGTGTTTTCATCCCCAGACAGTTTGATTTATACACATCCTTACCTATCCTCTAATTACAGCTTCTTTGTCAAAATACTCTGTTGTTTTCAACCCCATTCATCATGATCCTTTATGCACATGAAAATGAATCATGCAGGAAAGGATCATAAATTGGCGCAGCATACTGATAACAAATTCCTATTTCTTTCTAATTTAGGTGATGCTCTAAGAAATACTGCCATTTCTTCGGTATTCTCAAAAGACTGGAGTAAACAATAAAAACCACACAGAAGTGCCTTGGCAAATGTCAGTGAGTGACCAGGAATACAATGCAGCAAATTTAGATGGTGTATCTTTCTGAACCTTAAGCCAGAGTTGATGACAATTTGTCCTTTTAAGACTAAACAAGGCTAGAATTCATCGTTGATAGACTTTAAGTACTCCAATACAGTTTGTATAATAAAATCTTCATTCACCAGCATCCTTCTGAAAAGAGTAGTTATCCTAAGATTCAGCTGTGTTTGAAATGAACCCAAAGACCTGGTGGTCTTCTGACTCTTACAGACACATACCTGTGTATGTAATATTAGTGTCATTTTCTGTGATCCAATGTATTAACTATAAGATTTGGAAATTCTGCTGAAATTGATTTGTCCTAACACTTGTTATTTTTAGTTTCTACTTCAAGCTGCCCTTCTGATACAAGTACATTCACCACAAGAAATTGTATACTAAAATAAATGTTTCACATTAAGATGAATAAAACTGATTTGATCCAAAGCACATATTACCTACATAGAGCCACAGATCCTCTGAACTTTGTAGTTTGTGTTCTTAGAACAGAAAATAAACAATAAAAATATGTTAGCTTTTGCACAGATAAAATAGGGTCTATAATTACTGTTCCCTTTTCAGTTGTCATTTCATGATCTGTTTTGGAAAATTAAGCAAGCCGTCCAACTTAGCTTTTTAACTTGCCTCTTTTTTTTATTCATGTGCTTTTGTTTTATTTTGTTTGGTTTGGTCTTTTGTTGTTGTTTTTTGCTTGGTTGGGGGATTTTGTTTGTGGGGTTTTTGTTTTTTTTTTTCTTATATACTGTACAAATTTTAAGTTTTTCATTAAGATTGTCAGAAAATGGAAATTTAATGGACAAATATACATAAACTTCTTCAAATTTTTATTCCTTTTATTAAATTATATCCTTCTATGGAGGTGGAGGAAGATTTTCTAATACAAAAGATTCTATTCAGCCATTTGTTTTTTTGGTTTGGTAGGTTTTTTGTTTGTTTGTTTGTTTGTTTTGTTTTGTTTTTGTTTGGTTTGTATGTGTGTGTGTGTTTTTGTTCTTGTTTTTGTTTTTTTTATATTGTGCGAGTCCCTGTTTAGATTATTAATTAGAGGCAATAATGTTGCGTAGTGCTATCTTCCACTGGGTATTTCCTGAACAACTACAGTAAAATTATTTTTTTTTTCCCCAAATCAACTTATTTAAGAAATTTTTATTTAACAATGTCATACCAGAGCAAACTTAATAGATCTATTCCTCTAAATATTTCAGTGCATAGTTGGGAAACAAATAAGAAGTCCAGGAATATTTTTAGAAATGTTTTCCAGACTAGGAAATCTTTTGCAAGATGCTTTTGACTGCCAAGGACCACATCCATAATCATTTTGTAGGTGAATACAGTAAGAACAAATCAATTGACATGAAGGATCCAGGGAGGCAAAAAGCTATCAAAGTGATCTTTTTCTCATTTGATGCATTTTCCAATCCTGCTTGCAACTTACTTGCTGCATTAAATTTGGCCAAGCTTTCATTAACCTGAAATCAGTACTTCACTGTTTATATGAGGAGAGCTTCCAAGAATTTACCACAAGGGAATCCTCTTTCTGTACCTTTTCTTGCCAGTGTGCTCATGTTTAATTTCCTCTCATCATCTCTTGCTTCCCCATTAACCTTGTCTTTTTCAATTTCAGGCATGACATAAATAGTCACTGGAACATCAGTAATCAGTGAAATAAACCAGTTCACTCTGCACCGTGTTTTCTTGTGACCAGCTTGCTTTCAGCACTCACATAACACATGGAATACTTCTTTCTAGACCATATTTTGCAATACACAAACATGCCTTGAATTAGAAAGCACCGTCTACAGCATGTTTTTGGGTGCACCTATACTGCAGTTCCTGCAGTTTGTCCAAACAATACAAGCCAGGTACTTCTTGCCTCAGGATACTGGCAGCATAGCAGCAAGGTGATTCACACAGATAACACCTGCGTTCAGATTTTGCACTGCATGCTGAGCTCTGTATTATCGGAGCTCTAGTACTATCCCATGAGCCTGCTTCTTCAAAGGTAATTTCATCATGTTTTGACAAGACATAGTCAATGACTGCAATGTAAGCTTCACCATCAATAATGAAGACACCACAACTAGGGATTTGTGTTGTGGTGCATAGAGTTTTAGGCATATCAGAGAGAATAACTGATGTCAGAAAGAACAGCTTCTCCTACAGGCCAAGAGAGGTGTAGAGAGGAATTTTAAAACATACTCCTGTGAAATAAATACCGGAAAAAATGATAATAAAAATGTGTCCTTTCATTCCTTTGACAGCATGGTCACATTCTTGAAGCTTGAGGAGCTTAAACAGTCAAATGACTAACCAGAAGACTGAATATTTACATACAGGAGATGCCAATTCATAGGGTTGTCCTATTTGGGTAGCTGATGTTATATTCTTTTCAGTTCAACTCCAACTTGGAGTTTTTTAGGACTTTCAAGAGAGGGGAGGGGTCTTATTTTTTCCCATTGCACTGTCTACGGAAGTGAAAAGAAACAGGGGAAAAGGAGCTGAATTCCAATGAATACCTTATCACTGATACACTATTATCTTTGAAGACACTCTGGAAAACATGCTTCTGACTCCTCTACACTCATTTTAGCCCTATAAGTAGGTTAATATCCTGGAAATTTAATGAAATTTCCCTTATTCTTCATGCAGAATTTAAATGTGAGAAAATGTAACTTAAGCTCAAGTCTCTGCAGATCACACAGGTTCAACCTATCTTATCATTTGCTACACTAGCTCTTCTTTTATTGGTATTGCATTAATCTTTAGACACTCATTAAGGCTTTAAGAGATTAGCAACAAAATATTTACCTATTACAAATCTCATTCTCCCAAAACCTGTAAAATTCAGTTGTCATAAACACAGTAAGTCCTCAAAATTTGGGTCAATCTCCAATCTTTGTCCCCAAAGCAGTTTGAAGAAATCAAAAAGGATTATTTTTTTTTTCCTTTACTTCCCATGGACTTACCTGTCTTTGTTTCAAGATTGTTGGTCTCTGAAATAAAACACATCAGCTTGTGATGAAATGCTGAAAGCAATTGTAGCACTTCATTAGAAGTGCCAAGGGCTTGTGTGGTTCCTGTGCCTTTCATTTCTGAGTCTTCTAGAGTTTCATTCTGTCTCCTTCTCAAATTCTTACAATTTGAATATGTCTGGAATTATTTCTTTACTCTTGTGACCTAGAGTATACATGCTGATGAGATCCAATTGCTTGTGAGAGCTTGTACTCAGTAAATCTTTTATTAAATTATTATTCTTTCACAAATAGAAATGCAGAAAAGCAGTTTATAGATACATCAGATTAGAAAATATCTGAGAGGTTGTCTCTAATATTTTTTAAAATTAAGTTCATTCTTGATGTCCTTGAACACTTTTTCTCACTTCTCAAAGAAAGGTCTTTTTCTTGACAACCAAAGTTCCAGTTCATCACAAAAACAATATGATTTCTCTATCCTTCGATTTCCTGATTTTTTAAATTCAACATAATCATTTTACATTGAATCAAAATTACAAATGAAGAAAAATTACCTGGGAATGTGGGATCACAGCCCTTCTCCTGCACAAAAGAGTAGGGCTCCACATTTATGTGAGACATAGCCTTCATCAGCATAGTTACAAGCTCAGGACACTGCCTGGGAAAGAGAAAGGCATTAATGAATGCTTCTGGACATAAAATTGAAGAGCAGTGACTATGAAAGCCTCATTACTGCCTCATATGAATCACTTACAAAATTTAATGGACGTATCTTCACAGAGTGGTTCTGGGGTGTGGACTAACTAGGTGTTCCTTGTCTTTTACAAATAAGAGAGGTTAATGCTAAGAGTTTAGCTACATTATTTGATAGCAAAGCACAAAATCATTAAGCCTGTGCAGGAAACCAGATGATGCTTCTGAACTATTGTCTACTTTGTGTGAGTTTGAGGTAGTGTGATTCATTTCAGAACAGCTCTAATCTTGTTTCATGAGTTGAATGTCCCAATATTGTCCTGTGCACAGCATGCACTTCTGATATGTCTTTTAGCAGATCTAGTTTGTGTGCTCCAGCACAAAAACTTTCTTGAACAACCTTAAGAATATTTCTAGAGATTTTCATCTCCATCTCAAGAACTGCAGTCAGTAGGAAAGCTCCCTGTCAGGTTAACAAGTACTGAAGAAGAATAAGATACATCTTCTGGATAAACTATTATGAACTTCAGACATTTTTCTCTTATAAAACTGAAGAGCAACTTTTCCAAGTTTACTTATTACTGCTGAAATTACATTACACTATAATTATAGATGTCTGGTTTTAAATGAAAAAGAAAGCACTTAATTGAACTTTAAAATCTAATTTTAATCAGTGTAAATTATTTTAAGCACAGACTCAGTAAAATGACTTTATATATCCTTTATAGTTCCACTTAGTATAATATCAAATCAAATAGTTCTGCAAAGAGATTTAAGATATAGAGAAAATGATGATAACAATATGAATTTATGTGATGAAATTGTATTGCTAGGAACTTGGTCTTACCTACAGTGCATACAGAGGGACTTTCAGCCTGGTGCAGGTTTCTTCTGCTAATTAATCCTACACAAAAGAAGTTTTACCACTAACAAAAACTAATTTCTACACAGATTGTTGTAGACCTGCTAGGGAAGTTTGTAAATTTTGATCTTCTGCCAATTAAGAGTTTCAAGAGAGATTAAATATTTTCCAGTACCTACAAAACCAGAATCTTCTTCCTACAAAGAATAGAAGGAAGACTGCACATTTCACTGCAACTCTAAAGAAAAGGTTACTCATAGAGAGGCTTCAATATGCAACCAATACTAAGATCTGTATTTGTCTTACACAGCAAGCTGGGTAAAAGGCTGAGGAGAAGAAGAAAGAAACACATCAGGCTGAATTCCTCTATTTTTAAATTTGTTTTTTCCTCTCACCCATGATGCATACCATAGGCTTCTTCTGAGGCAGTGCAGAGGATGAATAAGATCGGCATCCTTTGACATCATTAATGACACCTGACAATGGTCGGCAGCCTATTCTGCAGGAGGACAGATGTTATTTACTTTAAGGAGGAATCTTCTGAATTACAAAATCAATGCTAGTAATCATGCTGCTGTATTCAGGACAAAGCACTGAAGAACAGATGCTCAGTCTTATCCATATGAGATCTGGAATCCAGTTTTAATGGATTGAACTATGTTTCAAGCACCTACACTGAATTAAGTTTAATAAAACACTGCAACCCAAGAGCCAAATTCACAAATTATATAGTCAAAATAAAGTCCATGTGAATGAAAGCAAATTAATCTGTTTAGGCAACTACTAAGCAGGTACAGAAAATTCTGTACAGAAAACAGATCAGTAAATGAAAGTTCAAAACCATTTTGAATTTTAACTGCTACCTACAGCAGAAAGGAGGGATAGTGAGCAAATGGTAAGGATTGCAATTAAGAATTTTGATATCTTGTGTGAACATTCAGAATCACTAACCTCATTGCAACATAGCCACAAGAAGATTGTCTCCTAACTGTAGTGCATTATTTATATGTGGTCATGAGGAATAATTTTGTATAAAGGAAGAAAAAGTGGACTTATATAAAGGATAGGGGGAGTTAAATGGAAATTTTTCTTTAAATTTTGAGTTAAAAAAGTCAAATAATATATTTCCATCTTTGGATGTTTTTGTCAGTTTAAGGAATTTAAAACACCATCAACACAGAGTGTGTTAGTGTGAAGGAAAGCTGTAATGATTTAGGTTTATTTGAAGTGGTGCAGTAGGTACTGATCCAGACTATCATAGTCAAGAATTTTTTGATCACATAAAAAATTCATGTCCTTTGTACAGAAAGTAGACGAGAGATTATAAAGCAAAAAAGTTACTATAATAGACTTAATAGCATAAATACTTTACAATGTATCAATAACAAAAAAAAATTTTGCCTGGAAACTGTCAATGATGTGAAAAAAATGTAAATTATCTGAATTTCTTTCTCAGTATTTGTTAGATGCTGACTCATGTCTCCCCAGTAAGTCACTCCACTCATTTAGAAGGAGCCAAAGTGCATAGAGATTGCATTGTCCATCTCTTCTCAGTATAGAGCGTCACTAAATCCGTTTTCAACTTTCAAGAGCTGGAGTAAGAAACTGAACTAAACTTACCTCCAGAGCTAATGCTGACCACCCAGCAACCATGACAGAAGAAAATTCTTGTTATAATTGCCAGATTTAAAGTAGCAAGAGTTAAAGGTTCCAATTCTCATCTCTTAAAGCAACCGGTTCATTACCAACGTATTTATAATTCCAGGACTGGTTTTGAATATTACTTTCACTCTGTAAACAACTGTAGTCTACTTTTACACATAGAACTTTTAGGAAAAAATATTTACTGATGCAGTTTTATTATGTACTTTAAGACCTGACTTGCTGTTGCCAGCTGTACCACTGGCAATCCTTCTTTGCCACTGTGTGGATTAAGGAGAGCTCAAGGTCACAAAACAATGAAGAAGGCTCCATGACTGTGACCTCATTGTCTTGATTTCCTAATAAACAAACTTATACAAGGGTAAAGTATATCTAGCTTCTGGGTAAAGGAATCTATAGCAGTGATGATTTTGCAGTGAGCAAACACAGACCCTGTCAGATGCAGCCTGGAATACCATCAGCATTCACCTGTCTCTGCTGAGATAATGTAACTGGATCTGGACATACAACAGCATGAAATTTGAGTTCTTTTTCCATTTACACTCAATATATCTTCTATTTCAAACAAAAAATTACTTAAGAACTTTCATGAAGACCATGAGAAGAAAAATTTCTTGGAAACAAGACCTGGAGGAAGGTGTATGCAAGATAAAGTCAGGAGACTGTGTGAGTCCTAAAGCAACGGATGTTACAGTAAGGAATTCAGGAAGGAAGGTAATATTTCAGGAAGATAAAAATGGTAGTAGCTTTCTTGTGAAAAGAAGGTAATAAAGTTTAAGAGAAAACTGATTTTCACAAGACAACAAAAGAAATGGTGAGTGAATATTGGAAATTTCAAGAAAGGTGATAAAACACAGGGAATGAGGAGAGCCAGTTATTAAAGAGTGGTAATTGATGTCTCAGACCTGAAAGATAACACTCTACAGTGTTAATCAGTGTTACTTCTAATATAAGATAAGGAGAAAATGGAGCTTACAATTCAGACTTATCCAGAAAGAAAAAAATAAAAAAATAAAAAGAAAGTGAGTGGTTATAGTGAACAAGGAAGGGTAGATAACAGTAAGGCAAATAACAATACACTTTAAACATATTTGTAAAAATTATGACAAAAAACCCCAACGAAACAACCCCAACAACTATAAAAGAAATTAGCAGGAAGAGCAAATGAAAAATATGGCTTGACAGACTCAACCAAAAAGTAGCTGTCAATGGGTCTATGTCCAAGTGGAGGCCAGCGACAAGTGGAGTCCCTCATGGATCAGTGCTGGGATCAGTCTTATTTAACATCTTCATCAGTGACGTGGGCAGTGGCATTGAGTGCACACTCAGCAAGTTTGCCAACGACACAAAGTTGTGTGGGGTGGCTGACACGCTGGAGGGAAGGGATGCCATCCAGAGGGACTTTGATAGGCTGGAGGGGTGGGCCCATGCCAGCCCCATGTAGTTCAACAAAACCAAGTGAAAAGTCCTCCACCTGGGTCAGGTCAATCCCAAGCACCAATGCAGGCTGGGCAGTGACTGGCTTGAGAGCAGCCCTGAAGAAAAGGATTTGGGAATACTGGTGGATAGGAAGCTCAACATGCGCTGTCAATGTGCACTTGCAGACCAGAAGGCCAATTGTATCCTGGGCTGCATCAAGAGAAGTGTGATCAGCAGGTGGAAGGTGGTGATTCTCCTCCTCTACTCCACTCTTGTGAGACCCCACCTGGAGTTCCACATCCAGTTCTGGAGCTGCTATCACAAGAAAGATACGAAGACGCTGGAACATATCCAGTGAAGGTCCATGGGGATGATCAGATTGCTGGAGCACATCTCCTATGCAGACAGAATGAGAGAGTTGAGTTTGTTCAGTCTGGACAAAGGACATCTTATTGTCGTCTTCCAGTATCTTAGGAAGACATTCAAGAAAGCTGGTGGACGTTAGGAATAATTTCTTCGCCATGGGACTGGTGAGGCACTGAAACAGGTTACAAAGGCTCACTGAAGGGTAGTACATAGCTTGGCCTAAACCAAAGTGAGAAGGGAAAAGAAGGTTTGTGATAATCCAGGATAGAGTAGAAGGGAGAAAATGGAAAAATAAGTGACTAAAAAATAAGATATTTAAACTCAAAAAAACTGCTTTTTGCGAAAAATCAGCTCTTTGTTTTATATGAGGTTCTTGCCTCTCAACAGTCCATGCTATTGAGGCCTGGTATCACTGGAAGTCATAGGTAGAGGGTAGTTAGTGTGGTCAGGATAGTATTTCCCCTGGCTCCAAATTCTGGTTTAATGTCTCAGTATTGTTTTGAGGTACTTAGGTTGATGCCATCTTTTCTGAAACACTGTGAAATAGAATTTACTATCCAATATTGTTAGTGGCACTAATCTGAGAAAAATATGCCTCTTACATCTATTAGCTGCCTCTTTCAGCTATTATCTGCCCACACTATGCTTTGCTGTTGTTATTAGAAGCAATACATGTAATATTTAAGGTGAAAATGTAGAGAAATAAGTATAAACCAGACAACTCTCTGCTTTTCCTAACGTTTTTTTTCTAAGTTTTTGACTTTCCCCTCTCTTAACTTACATCATATTTCCATCTCATACAAGCAGTTTTACAAGTCATGACAACTCTTTTCTTCTGCTCTTTTTAAAAAAAAGAAGAGGCAGGAGTCTTCACCACTTTCAGTGAAATAGAGATATAACATATAATTTAAAAGAGAACCAACAGAAAACCTTTTAAATGCTATTTATTTATTTTTTTTAAATCCCTGTAGATTTTGATAGGAATGTT
>JANHFX010001663.1:12740-23475 GCA_027560015.1 Chloroceryle amazona | reverse complement strand
GAGCCTGCCCTCTGCCTGGCACAGCCCCCCCCATTATATACTGGGAATGATGTCATTATGGTATCAGAAATCCTATTGTCTGGTTTGGTTGTCTGTTCTGACTCTGTCCCCCCTTCCAGCTCCTGGTGAAAACTAACCCTATGTAAGCTGAACCCAGGACAACGGTCTAAGTGGTCCTTGTATAATTTTCTTCTCCTGCTCTCATTTATTGCTAGTCTGGTCTATTCTGTAGTCACTCCCAACAGGCCCACAGTACACCGGTGGTGCATAAAGCATGGTTTGGTAACAAACTGTATGTACAACTGGCATGCATGCTGTTATTTTACCTCTAACAGAGGGACAACATGCAGATTCAGCATTCTGCTAGGAGGTAAAGAATGACAACAAAAATAAGAACTTACTTTTGTTTCTCCCTTTCCCATTGCCCAATACTATCGTCCATAAGGATGAACACATCATACAACAACATTCTTTTGCAAAACATTACTAATTGTACATCTTAACATTTCTGTTTCATTCAGGTAAATTATGCTGTTTAAAGAATGATTCAGTATCTAAAATATCTTTTGTACTACTCACATAACAGAATTTTATTAGGACAAGATATTTTGTATAAAACACAAAGGATTGCATACACCAACAAAGGACTTTTAGAGCATCTTAACTTTGTGTGTTGCATTAAGTCACTGTTCATCTTACACTTCCATCTTGTTCTGCTCCATTATCTTTATATGTTTCAACCATTATGAAGACAATGCTGAGGATAAGTGCACTGTGATATATCCATCTGCTGTCACTTAAACAGCAACTCTGGGAAGTATGAACTGCACAATTACTCTCAGTAGCTATGACTGAATTTAAAATATGACTATTTTAACTACCAGTGTTGTTAACTGTTCCACTGCTGACTGCTACAAATTATGTCTCCAGTCTCTTTCACAAAAGGAAAAAATATAACTACCTTTATCAAGCTGTCAAATGCTTAGGGTTTTATTAATACAAAGGTGAGCATGTGTTCAAAATTTGCTTTCTGCAAATGTTCACTGGAAAGAAGTTATCCTTTAAAAATAACAAAAACTAAACCAAAACCTATAAAAGTAAGTTCTAGATCAGAATAACTGGATAATTCAAGAAGACACTGACCTACTTTCAGACTTCTAATTAAGTAAAATGACAAATTTAATTAACTATAGTATAATAATTTACATCATTTTTATTTTCACAAAGGAACCTAAACAATATTGGAGTCTGTTTTTGCTACTTCTTCACACATACAAAAGCTCAAGAAACAAATCTCCAAAGAGCTTTGCTCTACTAGAAACATGAATACCATGAGAAAACGAAATTTTCTATTCTATCAGTCTAGTATTGAAAAAGAAAACTAGGTTATTGCTAAATATGATTCTTGTGAGTGGAAGATAAAAGGGGTGTGGTAGAGAATGAAATACTTTTCACTCTGTGGAATAAAGCACATTTGACTGTTTGTTTCTACTGTGTTAACAAGACTGGTACAGTAACTGAGGCTTTTTATGAAGAAGTGATAACACTCCTAGAAGAGTTAGTCCCCACTCTGTGGAATAAAAAGTAAATTTAAATTTCTCTCTTTTCCATATAGCACACAACTATTGCTCCTTTTCACTGCAGCACACAAAGTATCCAGGGATCACTTAGCCTCCCAAATAAGATTCACTGTAGTAACCATTTACTGTAACACTTGCAGCTTTAGCTACAGGTATGGACTTTGTTTTCCCTTTTCTTTCTTTCAAAAGCATTATCAGTTTATTTCAGTTGGCTTTCACTTATTGCCCAAAATTGAAAGTTGAATCAGATGGTTACCTAACATTTTTCATAGCCCCTCAAATAATTTTCATAGGATTTCTTAAAAAATGAAACATGGATGTAAATACAGATACAAAAGTAATATACGGAAAAAATACAAAAATCCTCCACATCCTATGGATCAATGTTATTTGTGAAAGTATTGATGAGCTTTTAAATTATGTTTAACTTTATTTACTGAAAGTATTAACAATAATGGTGTGGGATGGAATTGTCAAAAGAAAGCTGGAAGAACCTACACAGTGGGATTTTATTAGCTGGACCACTTTTTCCAGAGGCTGGAGGTACTGATTCAGTATTCTTATTTTATTTCTTTCTCAATGTCATTTACATCTGCTCTTTTTTTTTTTATGTGCAACTCCAGTTGTCTGTGACTAAATTTCACTGGCAGAAGAATCACAATACTGCCATATTCAAGCCTGTCACAAGTTAATTTATATTTCTTTAAGTCATTCCCTTTTCCTATTCTTTCCCTGTTTTACATTTTTCATGCCTTTTCTATTATTCAATCATATCATTCTTTTAACTTTGCTGTTTTTCTTGTCCCTTCTTCCTGTCTCTAATTGTTAAGATTGACTTTATTAAAATCTGTCATCCATGCCTAAGTTTAATTTCTGTATTCCTCTTCTAACCTGTCATGTTTATTTTTATCTATTTACACCAACAGAAAATTCAATAGTGTGTTTGAAATATGAGTCAAATCTGAGTTGAGTCCCCAGATCTTAATTACCCTTGGGAAGATGCAAGAAACATAAAATAAATGAAAGAAAATAACGGTTCAAACGTCACCCCATAGTTTCACATGTTGTCCCTTACACTATAGTTTTTTTAATTGTATTTTTTACTTTGAGAATGAGACATTGTTATTGTGTTATTCTTATTCTCATTCTTCTTTTTATTATAATTAAAAAGAACAAAGTTTAAAGAAGGAACTTACTCTACTCCAAATTTTTACTATAACTGCCTGAAGTGCTCTTCTTACAGTCCTTCCATTAGTGCTTACAAAAATATTTATGCAAAATAATTAGTTAGATGACTGCACTTTAGCAGGTTTAAGGATGGGCCTGTTAAAAACATATAAAGTTAACATAAATTGGAGATCTAACTTTCAGTGAAAACTAGTACTGGCTTCCCTTAGGCATTTTGGAAAGCCACATTTTCATTTACAACCATGCCACGATTATATTTACCCTATGCAGTTTCTTATCAGAAGAATTTTTATCCTTTGTCTTGCTCCTTAGCTCTGTTTCTAAAATGTGTTCATTACCAGTTACTCCCTGTAATTCACATGGTATTATTTCCATGCTCTAACAGGATAAACAATGTCATGCAAGGAAGACAGTGGATGTAGCCTTATGAAGAAGGAATAGCTACATTAAGGATATGATGCCCACACCACAAAACTTCCTGAGAAAATGAAAAAAACACAAAACAAACAAACAAACAAAACCAAACAAACAAACAAAACCAACCAAAAACAAACAAACAAACAAACAAAAACACCAATGTAAAAATTTTGGACAGTAAATTTTACCTAGATAGTACTGCTACAATAGCCATTTTTATTAGAATGCTTCAATCCCCCATCACAATTTAATTACATTTAATTACATTCTTTGATCTTCTAAATTACCTGTACTTGGTGCATAATAATTCCTATGCCATGATAAAGAATATTTCAAAAATACAGAACTGATAATGATAAATGTCTACACAGGACACTGAAGTATTTTCTCAAGATTTTTTGTAAAAGAGAATGCATAAGATTTCCTTTAGCTGCATCAGCTCATAAAAAGAATCAATTAAATTGTAATATCTATAATTTAATTCCTATACTAGGAGAAGCATTTTGGAAGTTGAGAATTTCAGATTATCTTTCTGGTGACTTGTCCTGATGTTGTGTTGTGCTTGACTAGACATCATGAAGACATAAGATCAGAAAGAAGAGAACATAGAAGGTCCATTGGTCTTGCATTCATCTTTACTTTGTCTTTCAGTACGTCTTAAATCACATAAACTAACCTCCTCCTCAAACAAAACAAAACAAAACAAAACTCCAAAACCAATAAAAAACCACGCACAAAAAAATCCAAAATAACAAACAACAAAACCCCAACAAGCAAAAACAAAGAAAAAAAAAAAAAAAAGAAAAACCCCAAAACTTTTCTGTAAGGCCTGCCATATAGACAATATATTTCTTCAAAAATAACACTATATAATAGCTTTCATTGAGAAGTAAAACCTGAAGAACAGAGAGCTCATGAGACAGACTTGTTCTTATTTCTCAGATAGGGCTGCAACAAAATGAAGATCATAGAATTATAGAATCATTTATCTTAGAAAAAACCTTTAAGATTATTTGAGCCCAACTGCTAAACTAACACTTCCAAGTCCACTAGTAAACCATGTCCTTAAGCACCACATCTACACGGCACTTAAATACCTCCAGCTATGGTTACTTCACCACTTCCCTGGCCAGCCTGTTCCAATACTTGATAACCCTTTCAGGGATGAATTTTTTCTTAATGTCAAATCTGAACATTCCCTAGTATAATTTAAAGTTGTTTCCTCTGCTCTTAACACTTGTTGCTTGGGAGAAGAGACACTGACCTCACTACAATCTCCTTTCAGGTTCTTGTAGAGATTGTTTAGGCTCCACCCAGACCTAGATTGATAAGGCTCCACCCAGACCCCTTTTCTCCAGAATAAACAACCCCAGTTCCCTTGTAAGACTTGTTCTCTAGACCCTTTACCCGCTTTGCTGCCCTTTGGACATGTTCTAGCACCTCAGTGTCCCTCTTGTAATGAGGGACACAAAACTAAACATAGTATTAAAGGTGCAGCCTCACCCATGCCAAGCACAGAAGGACGATCACTTCCCTGGTCTTGCTGGTCACACTAGTTCTGATATAAGTCAGGATACTGTTGGCCTTCTTGGCCACTTGGGCACACTGCTGGCTCATGTTCAGCTGGCCATCAAACAATACCCGCAGGTCCTTTTCTTCCACACAGCTTTTCAGCCACTATTCCCCAAGGCTGTAGTGTTGCCTGGGGTTGTTGAGACCCAAACACAGACCCTGCATTTGACCTTGTTGAACCTCATACAGTTGTCCTTCCCATTGATCCATCCTATCCAGATACCTCTGTAGAACTTTTTTATTTTCAGGAGGACCAACACTCCAGTCCATGATAAATACAGAACTGAAGAATGCAGAAAGTGATGTGTAAATGAAGAAAGCACTTAGGTCTGCTGCATGAAGGTCATTACATCAGATGTGAGATTTTGGGGGTATAAAGAATGCAGAAAAAAAATACAAAACTAAAGAAAAACTGTAATCCCTCAAAGAAATGCTATTGGTTTTGCCTCACTATTAACTTCCTTGCTTTGCTACTTTGGGGTTTTTAATGTTATGTCAATAACAAATGATGCAAATTATGTCCTCTCTTTACAGTATTTTCTGTCCTTTCTTCTTTCTTTGGAAATACTTTCACTGAAACACCTTCACAGAAGGAGGACATATTAAAATTTCTGTGTTCTTTCTCCATAATTCAGATGAACATCTTTTCCTTTGAAGTCAGTTCCTAAACTGTAACTTCAACACAACAGCAAGATCTCTCACACACATACATTTACACATTTAAGCTGCTCAAATAGAGTTTGTTTTCTTTTCAAAGGATTATAACACAAAACAAGTCTGCCTGATAATACCAGGGCTACTGAATTAAAAAATTTGTAATCATTTCCCAGTAACAATATAATGTATATATGTCTTGTACTTCTGGTCATCTCATGATAAAAGATGAACATTTGGGCTCGCATGGCTTGATCCACTGTTCTAGGAACCAGATATACATTTCTTATTTGTATTGATTTACTGACTTCACAGTAAAATCCTGTAATGCTATGCAAATGTTTCAGGTAGTTTAGGAAGATCACTGATGAATTCAGGTCATTTAATTATTGACCTAGTCATCACATCTGTCATAGATTTCTGGTGATTCACTTCTACTAAAATGATGATCTAATAAAGTTACGATCACAGTAGTCTATAAGCTTATATCTGAAAGCACATGAGCTATTGGAAACCAAACTCAGAGTCATGGTGGAAGAATTCGATTTTATACTGTAATGACCATAAGGAAAGCAACCTCAATACTTAGCTCCATGACATGGAAACAATTTCACAATCTGCTTAAATCTGGAAAAAAAAAAAGAAGAATGGCAATTATTTTATTTAGCTATAATCCTATCAAATTCTGTAGAAGTTTTACAAAGATGTAGGTCAAAAAGCAAAAAGAAATAGGATCACCAATAAAAAGACAAAGACATGCTTTTCTTTTTTGAAATAACATAGAGGAAGAATTGAAGAGCTATCTTATTTCAAGCATGGCTATGTTATTTCTCAATAAGGGCATGATCTGTCACATGCCATGGAGATCAAAGATGCCTACTTTTGTTCTGGATTAATTATAACATCCATAGGACACAGAATGTGTGGTCAACAGCCATCACCAAACAGAAGAGACAGAGCCTTTTAAAGACACAGAGACAAATTAGTAAACACTTGACCAACAATGATTTAATATTTGCTTGAGTTTTTTCAAACATGGGTTTGGTCTAGAAATAAAATGAAATTCCTATCCAAAGGTTCAGGCATCCAATTTGCTGAAACAAAGTTGCAGGAATACTTTAACCAATGTGCACAGTATTTCTTTTTATGTCATTCGCTCAGAGCTAATAATGAAAAATATTACATGAACTCTGCATTTTGAAAAAGAAAATGTGCAGGATGACTTCTTTTACTAAGAATCAACAGAAATCCACCTGCACCAATCTTATATCTCATTAGATATTAGAAGTGGAGAATGAAAAAATAACAGTGAGGGATTATTGTCACAAAAGTTTCCCCAAATGATAAGGTAGGTGAATTTTCATTAGAAACAGAATGATTCAATATGAGAAAATCAAAATTAGTTCATTCTTTCTTTCTATATTAGCATGAGCATCATACTGATTATTTTATTAGCATAATTGCATTTCATAAAAAATCTTGCATCCTTGAAACATAGTCTGCAATCAGATTTGAATATACATTTTAATAATTACATGGTTGATATACCATAAATAATTATGAATCCTGACCTTAACAATGCTACAAATTAAGGATTCTGCTTGATATTACTACTAGTAACCACTGAAATGTGTATATGCCATAGCAAATTAACATTTGCTACATGCTAGTACCCTGATTAGATGTAGTTTCTCTTAGACTGTCTTGATGGAGTTGTCCTACTTCGTGAAGATAATTAAAATAATCATTAGAGCAAGAACTGAACCTTGGACACCCAGACCTTAGGTGATGTCTGTTTGCTAGCCCCCGAGACAGTCCCTAATAAATAAGCAGATATCTTTCTGTTTAGAGCCAAACAGATAGAGAAATTTACTCCCAAACAAACAGGAAACTTGTGATTTTGTGTATTTATTATCTAAACAAAATATATTGGATGAAGGGACTTGAATATAGAGTTTCCATGTCTAATGGAAGTTTTCTACTATTAAGAGATATTTTACATCTGTTGACTAAATTTCAATTACAACCGCAGGAATCTTTTGCTAATGGAAACTATGTCCAAATTGTCAGAACAAGTGAGGTGAACACTACTCTTGACACAGTTTTCTCAGGAATTATTTTTTCTCTCTGCCACTTCATTTACAGAAAGAATATGAATCTTCCTCATTTATGAAAACATTTTTTATCTTGTTAAAATGCTTCAAAATGCCCAAAACTCCAAGTTAAGAAGGGTTTTCAGGATATCAGTTTCAAAGTTTTGTTCATACAGCATATAACATGGAAGAAGTTTCTGCTATCCATAGGTCTGTGGAATATTGGTTGAAGGAAAATGGACACTGTTATCATGAAGTGTCCTTGAACCATGGAAAGGGCAAAAAGGAAGAAGAACGACGGAGAAAAGGCAATGAAGCAAGATAAAGCAGAACAAAATAGAGAAAAACAGGATGTGGGGGGTACTGGGAGAGTTAGATGACAACCAATCATGTAACAGGTTTAGGTGCCTAAAACAGTGTGTGGGCTATTGCATGTATCCAATCATCATTGTTGGTGTGCGTGATCAGTGAAGCTTGCTCTATATAACCAAGGGATATACCGATAATAAAGGTCTTCGCTTTATAACTCTCATGGAGTTGCTGAAGTCCATTCTTCTCCCATGTAGCTCAGAGTCTTCTGTAGCATAAATTGAGATAATTCCACTGAAATATCACTGGATTCAATACTGTTTCTAGTGTGACACTGACACAGAGACTGAACCTGCATCCTTCCTACTTAAAGGTACATTTCTATTTCCTCATTCGACATCTGTTGGTTTTAGCTATCACATCTAAAACATATGAACAGGAAAAAGATACAGAGTTTTTGATATTGATCCTAGTTTCTCTCATATGATGAAAACATTGCCAAGGTTATTTGGGAGGATATATATCCAGTTTTAAAAGTACTTCATTTAGAATTGGAGAAAATGTCAGGATACTGTATTATTGACAAGCCATTGTGTCAGAAACACTTCACATGTATATGGTAGCAGTTCTATTTTTATGGCAAGAACAGAAAATTCAGTGCTGATAAATATTCAATGTTAGTGAAGTTCTTGAAGCTCATAGTGTTGGTGGGTGGGTAAGTTTTCCAAGGAAGTATTAAAAGCTCTGCACTCTTCTGGATGATTTCAAATATAGAATAGTAGCCCTGTTGGAATGCTACCTTGACAGCATAAGCAGTTTTCTATTTCTCTTTAAGTCGGACACTTGCTTTCTTTTTATACACAGCAAGAAACAAATCTGAAAGCAATCCATCCATCGTTGGATTTGTGCTACACATACAAACCTATGATTTCTTATTAGTTTTATGCTCAGCTGTCTGAGGAATTGTTTATATGAGTATTATGTATTAAAGCTTTTCTTCCCTGACTTTTTGGGTTTTTTTAACATTCTTTGGATTTCTTCCCAGGTTTGAGATACTGGGTTTTAAACCTCAGTACATTCTATTACTCCTGAGTACTAATAATTGCATTACTTTATATATATTTATATATATATTTAAATATATTAATGCATTTCCCTATAACATCTGATGATGCAATCTCAATTTAATTTTAAGAACGGGTCCAGAGAAAAGAGGACAGCAGGAACAGGGAGGTGACTGTTCCCGTGTGCTTGGCACTGGTGAGGTCACACCTTGAGTATTAAGTTCATTTCTGGGCCCCTTGCTATAAAAAGGACATAGAATTGCTGGAGCATATCCAGAAAAAGGCATCGAGGTTCATGAAGGGCCTTATAGTACATCTTATGAGGAGTAGCTGAGGGAACTTGTGTTGTTTAGTCTGGAGAAAAGAAGGCTGAAGGGAGACCTTCTTGCTCTCTACAACTACCTGAAAGGAGGCTGGAGCAAGGAGGGGGACAGCCTCTTCTCCTTGGTGATGTGTGACAAGACCAGAGGGAATGGATGCAAGCTTCACCAGGGGAGGTTTAGGGTGGATGCTAGGAAACATTTCTTCACTGAATGAGTTATCAAACATTGTAATGTTCTGCCCGGAGCAGTGGTGGAGTCGCCATCCCTGGAGGCATAGCTTAGTGATGAGCTTGCAGTGTTGGTTTGAAGGTTGGACTAGATGATCTTGAAGATCTCTTCCAACCAAAAACATTCTATGATTCCATGGAAACATCTTTCTGCATTAGTATCACAAACTGAGATCTAATCACATCAGATGCACACTGAAGAGTGAACAGTTCTTACTATTTTGAAAAGTACCTTCCAGATATGTTGGAATATCTACTGCTTACAAAGAATGTCAACATGAAAAAAAAAAAGTAATATGTCCACCTAATTGTCTATCCATGGAACCCATATTTTACCATCTTGGAGATCAGGATGTTGTGAGGGACAGTGTCAAATGATTTGCTCAGGTCCAGGTAAATAATGTCAGCTGTTCTTCCCTTATCTATTGATGTTGTGACCTTCTTATAGAAGGCCACCAGGTTTGTCAGGCATGATTTGCCCTTGGTGAAGCCATATTGATTGTACCCAGTCAGCTCTTTGTTATTCTTCTGCATCAGCAGTGCCTCCAGGAGGATCTGCCCCATGATCTTACCAGACACAGAGGTGAGACTGACAGGCCTGTAGTTAATATAACCTAAATATGTCATTAATATAACCTAAGTATAACCTGTAGTTAAAATAACCTAAAATTTAACAAATGACAGACATTTTGCACAGCTAGCTCCTTATACATAAATTGGGACGTGTCTAAATAACCTAATATCTAATAATTGACATGTCAATGCCCAGGTGAAACCAATATATTTATTTTCCCAACTATTAATTCACTTTCAAAGCTACCTTAGTTCAACAATCAAAACCCAAGCCATCTAAAAACATTAACAAATTGAGGAATTGTAGGTGGTTAGAATATTTAGAGGACAATGTTCTTTTCTGACAGTCTCATTTGGAAAAGAACTAGCAGAAAAAGCTCAGATATGGCTATGTTTGGGTGAAGGCCAATAGTCAAGTAGTTAATAAAAAATCTGCTTGATGCTATTTGTTGGGGTTTTCATGCTTTTTTTTTCTTTATCCTGTATTTAAAGTACTGAGCTTCTTAAGGCAGATACTTCATTTGTCATCTCTAATTCTTTAATCAGTTTTAAGAACATCTCAAAACTACGAGTTTTCTCCCTCCTCTTGTTAAATTCTTTGTTGTTGAAGTTACATGTGTAGGTAATAGAAATGCATGCAAGTATTTAATGTTATTTGTGTGTGTGTGTTCTGTGGGTTTGGGTGTTATGGTTTTTTGGTGCTTTGTTTTTTTTTTGGGGGGGGGGTTGTTTGTT
>JANHFX010001662.1:60980-73894 GCA_027560015.1 Chloroceryle amazona | reverse complement strand
TGAGCAGGGCCATCTGCACCCAGAGCAGGGTGCTCAGAGCCCCGGCCACCTCCCCTGCAATGGGGACAGGGATGGGGTGTGATGATCCTGGGTGTTTCAGCCTTAGGTGACCTGGTCACCTGTGAAATGTGCATGCAGGGCGGTGTGTATGTGCATGGGGCAGCATTTTGGGGTGACTCCTCATCCTCTCAGGTACGTGTGCTGCCCGTGAGGACGAACGTTTGCTCGCTCTTTAGTAGGTTGCTCCCTGTTTTCCAGCTTGGATTCCTAAGAGAATGGCAGAAATGCAGTTTGTGAGTTTTCCCTTAATTCTCTAACTTGCTGGCTGATTCCCACCCTGTTTGACAGGAGAGCAGAGATCATCAGAGGTATTAAATCTTTGCATTTTATGAGGACAGCTGGCTGAGCAGAGGAGAGAGACCTTTTAATAACACTCCTCCGCAGTAAAGGATGAAGGGTGTGCAAAGCCCTTATTAGACAAACAAGATGCCTCGAAGAGGAAGGGCCACCACAAACAGACAATACTGCTTGTTCCTTTAAAACGTTTTGTAGCTCTAAGCTGTGCAAGGGATGAGCTGAGCCAACGCTGACCAAAAAAATGGCAGCAGTCAAATGAGAAAAATCCTCCTTCTCAAGGCTTTTTGGGGAGGGACATAGCCCTGGTGCTCTCCCATGCTCATGCCTGCATGCATCAGCCCTGGGATTAGTGGCAACCTTGTTTGCCTTCATGAGCTTTTGAAGATAAGCAGCCTGGTAGGGTCTCCTCCACGTTGATGAACAGAGCCCTTGGCTCTCTCCAGAGCCCAGGACGCCCCATTTCATGCATTTCCTAAAAGCCCAGTTATTACAGCTGTCCTGCTGGGACATGGCTTGCAGGATTTGTACGTGGCCCTTTGTAGCTTCAACAGCTGCTCTGGGCAAGAGTGGGCACAGCAATACATCCCTTCAGTGACCCCAACCCACGTCCCCAGCGTGAGAACAGTTTTCAACTTGACTTGGTGGTCTTGTGCATTGGTGTAGTTAGAGCTGGCTGCTTTTCTGTTGTCATTTTGCTATTTTTCTTGGAGGGCAGCCCTTTCAGCTAAATGCTGGCTGGCTGCTGCTGGTGCAGGAATACCCAACAATTTGCTTTTAAATAGCTTGCTCCTAAAAGTTAGCGGGCGGCGGGCAGGGGGGGATGATTGTTGTGCTTATTCAGAGCTGGTTTCCACACTTTGATGCTGGTGTTCAAAGGGGTTTAATTCAACTACCCCTGCAGAGAGAGTGTTGCTCCCTCTCCTCTCTCCTCCTCTCCTCTCTCCTCTCCTCCTTTCCCTTTTCCTCACACCCCTCTCTCCCCTAGATATGAACTTCTCCACACGTGCTGGGTTTGTTTCCAGCAGGAGCCCTGCAATGCTGCATTCACTGGGAGATTCAGTCTGGGCAGCTATTTTAGATAGTTAAGATAAAACTGCTTTTTACAACCTCCTGAAAGCGTTACCCTGGGATGGAAACTCACTGGAGGTGTGAGGTGGTGGGAGAGTTGGGAAAGGTGAGGGGGCACCTCGGGAGCATCCTGCTGGAGGTGGTCTTGGGACAGAAGGGGCAAGAATGGGATCTGAAAGAGAAACGGTAATTTTTGTACATTACTAGGTCTGGGAGCTGATTATTTCTCATTTTCTGCTTGGCAGTCTGGAAATCTCTTGAGCTTGGCTTGGAGCTGATACCAGGGGGCACAAAACCAGCCCAAAGCAGCGCTGTGGGTGGTTTAACAGCTCCAGGCTTCCAAAGCCATTGGAAACCTGACATCAACCAGCACATTACAGTGCCCAGCAAATGCGAGCAGTGTGGTGCCAGCCTGGGCACAGCTCCTCGGGGGGTTCAGCAAGTGATGGAAACCCCTTTCCAGTTCAAAAATCACCTCACAGAGCTGGTCTTCTTCCCACACTGGACCCCGAGCGTGGGTTTTGGCCAGTCCAATAGTGCTACTGCAGTGAGACGCCGAGTGACGCGATACGAGCAAAGGGAATATAAGCTCCAGAAGAAATAAGGAAGGTGAGGGTATTTAAAGATGCTAAATCCTTGAATTTGTCACCCCCTTGTCCCACTGCCAGGGAAGGGAGGGAGTCCTGGCATCGGGGAGGTCTGCGGCTGCAACTCCAGGCTGATGCAGGATATTTTTTGATCTCAGAAAGCCAGCAGCTTGCTCAATGCAAAGCACAACGCAGCAGAATTAGCGTCTCAGCCCCGGGCGATCGACGGATCGACGAACTGGCCTTTTATGTCCCCAGCCTGTTTTGAAAGGAATATTAAAGCTGCGACATCCGTAAAAACATCAGGTTTGCAGTTGTGGAAGGAGGCAGAGAGGGAGCGACTCTGCTTTATTTCTTCCCAAGAGCTGCTCCTAGAGGGAGACTCAGAAAAATTATGCTCCAGCAACACCATCTTCCCATGGATAGATGAAAACCATGCTGACCCAGCCTGTATTTTTTTTCAGGGAGAAAACCCAGAGGGGTCCTGATGTGGCTTCCCAGGGAGCTGTTGTAAAGGGAGCGTGCAGAAAAGACACCAAATCTGCTCAGACCAAGGGTGTTTCTGCCAGCATGGCAGCGATTTCCCCGTGTTGTATCTTATCGCCCCGTCACAGCCATCTCTCACCGCTCCGAGCCTGTTAAGGGGCTGTAGGGACGTGAAACCTGCCAGGACTCCATTCTCCTTGCTGCGTAAAATATCTTCAATTACGCCCCACCTGCCTCTGGTGACGAGAAGGGGTTTGCAGCTTTCCCCGAGCATCCTGGCGGGCACGGAAAGAGGCCGTCGTTCAGTCTCGTAATCACTCACCGCAGCTCGCCCAACTTCATTTCGCCTATGAAAATCTAATTATAGGAAGTGGCTCTTTCAGTCATTAGTGGCTGCAGGGGCTCATCGGACGGGGTAAACTCATCTCAGGGCAGGAAGAAGATGCCTCCGGTGCGTTTCTGTGCTGCCGTCGCAGCCGTGCCCATTACAGAGATGTTATTACCTTGCTCTCTCCCTCGCTTCCTAAACCTTGCCTGCTCCATGTGGTGAATCCCGATGAGCTTTTCGCAGCCCGGGCCGCCACGCCAAGCACCAACAGGAAGGATTAGTGCCTTAAAATGCCCCTTCGGATCCAAGAAGTGATAATTCCTGATATAAGCATAGGTCAAAGAGAAACTTTTCAATGAAACTCGTTGCTGTTCAGCAGGAGAGGGGGATGCAGGATGGGATGGGGGTGAAAATCAGGGCACGCTGCTCGCAAGGGAGCAGAAGGTGGCTCTGCGAGCCATCTCCAGAGACCTGATGAAGGCTGTGGCTCTTCATACATTCAAACAATCAACTACTCTGTGGCTGAAGTAAAAAAAAAAGAAAATAAATAAAAATCATCCCTTTATAGCCAAGTATCTGCCCGAGGATGACATTTATAGAGAGAAATGGCAAAGGGAGTTTCAGGTGGTCTGTGACAGCCCTTACTGAAAAGATCCATTACCTCTTTGCTGTGCATCTTCTCCCCATCTTTCTGCACTTCAGCTGGACTGTTAGAGCCCAGCTTTTCTATGGTGGCCTCTGTTGCTTTTTGTAGCCTAAAGTTACGTGTGGGTGTTGCAGGGGGAGGTCAAATCCCGTAAGGATTTCTTAATGCCAACTTCCAGTTTGCTTTAATGAGCATTTCTAATGACCTGCGATGCCCAAGTCATGCTCAGCGATGGTGTGGAACCACCTGCTATTTTCTGTTTCCTTGCAGTAAATTTGCCATCCTCGAGTTTCCTACACGATGTCTGTCCCCTCCTCCTGCCTCTGCATTTTTTTTTTCTTTTTTTAGGCTGTTAGATAACTAGGAAGGAGATAAAAGCAGATTTATCTATGGAGAGTGGAAGCACAAATAAAAAATGCCAGCTGAGCCATGGGGAGAGTTAAAGCAGCGCTGACAGCTCCCTCTCCCCATCTCCCAGGAACGTATTAAACTTTAACAAGTAAATGCAACTAAGTTTGGGAAAAGGAGTTAAAAATTGCATAAGGCACATTTTCTTTCTCTCTGTTTGCTGTTGATCTCTGCTCGGCTGAATATCCTCCTGGGGTGTTGGTGTCCCGGAGGTCCTCGGATGCGTGCACGGCCCCCCAACTCCTGCTGCACGTGGCTGGTGTGTGGAGGAAACCTGGGTTAAAGAATTAAGCCCTGGATAGGAAGCTGGACAGCTTTAAAACAGCCCTGGTGGCTCATTTTAGTGGGATTTTTTGGTCTGGGGAAGAGCATCTTCCATCAGTCGCCCAAGGAGTAGTGATGCCCATCTTGGATGCCGCGAGCCACTTAACTCTGCATTAACACAGCCTTGTCCCCACAGGGCTTTTGGTGGAGTTTACAAGGTGCTAATTAACCCCAACCCCCTTCTGCTGGGGTTTTAATAGCTCTGACACATTTCTCTCTCTCCCAATAAACTGCCAAAATGGGAACCGCCTTTGGGCTGGTGGTGCGGCCGCAGTCGGTGACACTGGTGACGAGGGCGATGAGCCCACTGCGCCTACACAAGGTGTCCCCTGCAGCCAGGGAGCACTGAGCACCTCCTCGGGTGGCAGCTCACAGCTGGGTCTTTTCCTAAGAGTTTTAGGCTTCTGTGATGCTGAGGGATGTGGATCAGTGGTGGACTTGACTGTGCTGTGTTAATGGTTGGACTTGGTGATCTTAAAGGTCTCTTCCAACCAAAACAATTCTATGATTCAAAGATGCTGTGTAAGAGAGAGGTTTGTTGTGTCATTTCTGGCCCTGCAGTGGGTGCTGCGTAGGGACCACGGTGCTCGGTGTTGAATAAAAAGGTGGTTTCTGAGTGGAGAAGGCTTGACCACATCTTTTTATGTCCCAGTGCTACGCAGGTGTAATGAGGCTGCTCGTGCTCAGATGCTGCTTTTCAACTCCTTGACTTGTTAGCTTTTTTTTTTTGATTACACTTATATTTATCTCCTTGGCTGAAATACAATATTAAAGGCATACTACATTTCACTCTGCGAGTTGAAAATAGATTTAATTAATGTCAATGAATTGAAATTCAAAGGGAATTCTAATGAAGCCAGGTCAGGAGGAGACACGGAGCTGCTCTGGGAGATTTCCTCCTTTGCAAGTGACCTGTGGGGCTGTGATGGGTTCTACCTGGGCTGTGCCTGGGATGGAAGCTGGTGCCTGTTTGGCCCGGGCGGAATGCGGTCGACTCCATGGGTTCCTCTGGGTGAAGCATCTGTGTCTGGATTTCGAGGTGAGGATGTCAGTAGATGGAGCTGTTTATTAATGTTTCCCAGTGATTTACAGTGTAGAAGGATGCTTTGGTGCTGCACGGAGGCTGCAGGCACTGATGGACTTTGGGAAGGGTTCTCGTCCCGTTCCCATTTCACTGTGCCACATGGGGCCGTTGGGATCACGGGGCAAATCCCTGCCCAACTTACCAGGAAAACAGATTATTTGCCTCTGTGATGAAGGCTGAGTGGGTGGCCAAGATTGGGAACCTCCCCATGGAGACAGCTGAGATAGACACAGCAGTTGGATGTCCAAGAGATGTGCCATAGGGGTGGCCACGGCACCATAGAATTGTTTTTTGTTGGAAGAGACCTTTCAGATCGAGTCCAACCATTGACCCAGCACTGCCAGGTCACCCCTAAACCATGTCCCTCATCACCACTAAACCATGTCCCTCATCAACCCTCCACTGCGATGTCAGTGAAGACACAGCAGCTCTGTGCAGTGGCCGGTGCTTCATCCCACTGAAGACACATGCCATGGCAGGAGGTGGCATGAGGTGGTGGCTGTGCAGCATGGTGAGATGAAGATGGAGTGAATTAAAGCAAAATGTTGTCTCTATTTTGCCTCTCAGAGGGTTGTGGCCACTGTGATGTTGTTTATTCCTCAGTGACTAGCGGAGATGGAGGCTGCCCTCCTCCCTACCTCCAGGTCCCCTGGCAGGACCCCAAATCCAAACGCATGCTGTTCCATGTACTTTTGTACTACTGGGAGAAGGTCCACACATGTCCTATTTTCAGTCCCGTCCTTTATAACATTTTCTTCCAGATGTCACTGTTCTGGTGTTCCAGTGCAGCTTTTGGGTCAAATTCTCGTGCAGAGGCCGATGGGATGGGGAGACTGAAGTGATGAAGCAAGAAATCTGTCTGACTTCAAGGGTATCGCATGAAGCCGTGAAACCTATGGTGCCAGTTCAGACCACACATCTCACCCAGCATCTCTCTCCAGTGGCAGCTGAACATGGACACAGGGGAAGCAAAGATGAGCACCCTCACCACTGCTTCATCTGCAAATGGTCTCTGGGCTGGGGCTCCTCTTTCATGGTCACCCTCAGTGATTAGCCATGGGATACCCCAAGGTTGAACACATCTGATGGCAGCAGGGCATCAGTCTTCACAGCCTCCAGGTCTGTGCTCTCCTCTGTGAAGGCATCTGGGAAATTATCCCTGGCTGCCACAAAACTAATTTTAATTTTAAAGAAATGAGCCGTGAACTGTTGAAAATAATAATTTTCAATATGAGCACCTGAGAGGCTGCTGTGGATATCTGCCAATAGATTAATTTTATCTTAAATTCCAACAGGCTGAAACTTTGCTTATTAGTAATGTAGAAAAGAAATACGTGAGGCAGTTGGGAAACAACAGAGGAACCCACCGGTCTGGAAGACTGGAGGGAGATACACCTCTTGTCCTCCTGCCTTCATTGAGGTCTTGTGGAGAGAACTTAATTTTTGCTTATTTTGAATAATTTTATATTAAGTAATTTATTACATATCTGCTTGATGTTATCATGTACTATAAAATAATATGGTTAGATAGGTCACCTGGCCAAGTTGCTCCATGGTGGGTCAGGAGCAGAAGGCTCCCTGGTGTGATGGGACCTAGTTTCCAGCTTGCTTTTCATCCAGACAGAGCAATGTCTTTCCCAGTTTAAAGGCTTGTTTGGATTATTTTGGGATTGTCCTTTCCAGCCAAAGCTTTGGCGAGCCCTTTAGAGCCGCAGTGTTTGGTTTTGCTGGAAAGCTGTGTTGGTGTGCGTGTGTGAGCACGTACGAGTCTCTTTGTGGGCACCACCAGGCCTGGTTGGATGCAGAACTGACATCTTGTTTCCATCACTTGGATATTCAGAGATTCCGTGGAAAATGATGATGAGGTTCTGCTGCTAACATCAGTAAAAGTGTCGTTCCAATGGCCACGTGGACAGGCTGGTCCCCAAGGATGTTGCTCTAAATGTGTGGTGGATGTGCAGCACACGTTGAGGACAAACTCCCAGGAAATCTTACAAGATATGGGCTTAAACCAGCAGTAAGTAAGAGTCCTGCAGAGTTCAGCAGGTTATGGACCAAGTATTATAATTTCAGTAAATTGGGGAAGAAATTTTTGATGCTGAGGGTGGGGAGAGCCCAGCCCAGGCTGCCCAGA
Organism: Chloroceryle amazona; assembly: GCA_027560015.1. Lineage (NCBI taxonomy): Eukaryota > Metazoa > Chordata > Aves > Coraciiformes > Cerylidae > Chloroceryle > Chloroceryle amazona. The sequence continues at coordinate 66,472 of JANHFX010001662.1, read as the reverse complement.
GAGGCGGTGCCTGCCCCATCCCTGTCCCCATTGCAGGGGAGGTGGCCGGGGCTCTGAGCACCCTGCTCTGGTTGCAGATGGCCCTGCTCAGTGCAGGGGGGTTGGATTCTGACCTTGAAAGGTCCCTTCCAACCCAAACCAGTCTGGGATTCTGTGACTTTAATGAGATTCCTCCTGAAATGGGCACTGGATGCCAGCATGGGGCCCCCACTCCTGCACACTCAGCATTTTTGCCTAGTGGGCATCTCAGCTGCACTGCAGAGGCTGTGAGCACAGGGCAAGGATCTTTTTGGGTGCTCCTCCATGTGGAGAGGGTCCCTCCACAGCACCTCCCACACCCCCTTGTCTTTGCCCAGCTGCTGTGGACCCCGTGCTCCAGCAGACACAAAGTGGTGGGGTCAGCTTCTCCCACTCCGAGCATGGATGGAGAGAGGGGCCGCTGAGATGTGTTTCCATGGAGCAGCTGAACTGGAGATGAATATTCCCCTGAGCACCGAGGAAATGCTGGGGTTGCTGTAGCAACGTGTTTGGAGGTAAAAAAAAAAAAAAAAAAGCCAAAAACCAAGGTGGAGAGGAAGTTTTTAAGAGGGGAGAAGTTCCTGGGTGGCCGAGGTGGACTGGGGAGCTCAACTTGAGGGTTGCAGCCAATGGCCCAGGACAATGAATGCTGTGACTCAGGGCTTTGGAGCAGCTGTTCCTGAGCTCGCCCATCCCTACAGCCATGAAAGAAAATGAGTTTTCCATCCATGTGATCTGCACACTGCTCTTTCTGGTGGTTTGGGGTTTTTTTTTTATGTTTTATTTGATTTGATTTGATTTTACATTATTTAATGTGAACAGAACACAGCGGTGATTTGTGAGCAGTGATGTTTACAGGAGTTTTCTGGCTTGATGATGCTCAGTGTCATCAGTAGGAACTGGAGCAGTGCTGAGCATCCTATCTTCATTTTTCCCTGGCCTGAACAAGCATGAAACCTTCCAAGGAAATCCCTTTCCTGGAGCTGGAAAAGCAAATCTGATTGCTGTCATCTTTATCCTGAGAGGCAAGTTTTATGGTGAATGCTGCGGGGCTTTTTCACTTCCAGTCCCGGGAGCCCAGTCCTAAATTCCCAGCTCATTTATCTGCCTTTTCCCTAATTTCTCTTGAATGTTTCCCTCTTAGAGAATGTAGCAGCAGTTAAGAAATAACGCATCCTGGAGGTTTTTTTCCTCCCGGCTGAATAATGTTGCATAACTAATGTGATCCCAAGCAGGGCTGGAGTGTATTTTTTCTGAGTTGAATGAACTTTTTGGGAAGGTGCTGAACTCATCCTGTGCCATGTGGGGATGCTGCTGGGTGATCCAGGGGTGGTCCAGGGTTGCCTGGGCTTGGTGCTGATAACAGAGGGGTGGGAGGTGCCCTGCCTGACTCACCAGAGCATCTCCACCCAGCACCCCATGGAGACTCATGTTTCCTCCCCTACCCTTGGGGTTTACAGGCTGGCTATGTTTTTATTCCTCCTTGTGCAGTGGTGGTGATACTGGAAAGCAAATAAAATACGGCTTCCACCTCTGTGCGACAAGCTTTTCTTCCTCTCTAACCATTCAGTATCTAATAATAACACGCTATTGAAGTTGTTTTGCCTTTGTATCTTTGCTTTGCAGCACAGCCTTACTCTGTGCATGATCTATATCTTAACATCACCTCAGATAAAGCAGGATGCTGCTAATTCCGTATTATGGGATTATTATGAACTCACATGAATTAATGATGCTTATAAATATAGTCCCATAGAAATCCTTGACACTGCACATTAACCTGGTAGCTGAGCCATAAAATGCAATGCATATTAAAAATCATCAGTCTGCACTTTCTGGGCTTTCGAAATCGCCAGTCTCTGCCTGATAGATACAGTGCAAAAGGGTTCTGAAAACCCTCGAAGAAAGCAGGAGCACTTTTATGATGAGGGCAATGCATCTCTATGGGAGGGCTGCCACTTGGCTTGGCAGGTTGCGTGGATATTAAAATATGTAGAGGCCTTTTTAGCAGAATTTAGCTTCCTCTCCTGGTCGGCCAATGTTCTGCCTATTGGGAAGATCCCAAAGAGTTTAGGGGTACTGGCAGTGTTTGAACCTTGGCGTTGAGGGGATCACTTCTACCTCTGGCTCTTGCTGTTTTGCACTGCAGAATAAATCTTTGCAAGAGATGGTTTCCTCCTGAGCACCCTGCTCTGGCTGCAGATGTCCCTGCTCAGGGGGGGTTGGACCAGATGAGCTTGAAAGTTCCCTTCCAACCCAAACCAGTCTGTGATTCTCCAGGTTTCACCATTTTGCTGCAAGAGCCGATAAAACCACCCCCTTCCCACAAACCACCTGCTTTTGCAGTGTGTTCAGCCACCTTGGATTTTAGGACACGTTGGGTTTTTTTTGTGATTTTGTTATAAAAAGTCTCCCTTGGCGTGAGCTCCTTCTTGCTTCCTGCCATAACAAGCCCCACCTCTGGACCTGGCTGCCTCCACAGCCCAGCCAAAGCCCAGGTTTATATGCTCTGCTCCCCGTGCAAGCAGATAAACCTGGTGTTGATGGACCCACCAATTAATTAAGCATCCAAATGAGGGATTTGCACGTGCTGTTCAGGTCATCACTGAAGGGATCGGACTCTTTGAACGTGTGGTGCCACACAACCTCATGACTAAACAGCAGGGGCTGGCTGACAGCAAAATGCATCCGTGTCAGGATTAGGGTACCATGAAGATGCATGTTGGGTTTGGCTTGAGCCAGGCATCTTGTTCTGTGGAAAAAGATGAACTGGGGGGAAGCCTCATGTACCAGGGCTGCGTTTGAGCTGCTCTCGGTGCAGTATGAAGCCATCACTGTCACCTCTTGGACCACAGCTATTTGGAGGGAAAATTAACTCCAGCTCCATCAGACCCAATACAGGAACACAAAATTCCTTCCTTCCCCGTGTGATGAAACACTTCCAATGTCTCTGCGTGGAGTCGGCATGATGCTGGGATGCAGCACTTAATGGGCGAGGGGAGCACGTTGCCCACTCCCTGGGGATCTTCGGTGCTCTCCCACCCTCCTGATGAGTTTACCAAGCGGTGTCAACTGTATTTGCATCCTTAATTACTAGCCTTTATGCTAATGATGTTTCTTCTTGCTGTCGCTCTTTAGAGCTCCAGCCTCGGCGTGCTGGAGTGAACTGTCTGTTATCAAGATAGATTAGATGCAACCAAGATATCACCATGAATATTCATCCCTTTGAGTTCGGGAGTAATTCTTCCTTGGCTCACATGCACACCTCACCTGTTTTGGTTTAGGGCAATGGAGTCTGGGGACAGGATTGGTAGTTAAAACAGAGGCTTTTGCAGAATTCTTGGAGAAAGACATTATTTTTGGGGAGGGGAGGGTGTTGGTTTTGCAGATGAGATAAAAATACCCAGAAATTTGCTCTGGGAGCCACCCCTGGAGATGGGTGGGCAAATGGGTGGGTTGGGGATATCCATGCATGGGTGGAAATGGTCTCGTGGTAGCAGGGGGCTATAAACTGTGGCTACAAGCATTGGTCCTTTGACCCTCTAGCCCTGTGAGCTGTATCTACTCCAGCATCAGCGTTTAGCAGCAGAGGACTCAATTTTGTCAACGTTTTGGGTTGATGTGGACCAATGAAAGAGGTTACAAGTTTACTTGGAAGCTTTTTATTTAAAAATAATCTGGAAGGGGAAAAACTCTGGCTTGCTTGTGGTTTGTTGTTGGGGTTTTTTTTGGGGTGTGTGTTTTGTTTAGGGTTTGTTGTTTTTTTTTTTTGTGTGTGTGTGTGTGTTTGTTTTGTTTTTCCTTTTCTCAAGTTATTGTCTTTTTCTGCATCAGTTGCCCCTTCTCGCCCTGATGTGTCTGATCCCTGTGCCCCATGAAGAGGTAAAAGGGAGCATAAACCCCCTTGCTCTTTCTCCTGTGGCTTCCCTGACAAAGGATAACAATTTTTAACCCAAAAGGATCAGTATGTGGAGCCCAAAATTAGGCTTTCCTAAGTTTCATGAAATCTAACCCTTTCTGACCATGCTTTGCTCACATCTTCTAATGTCAAACCTGCAGCTGGTACCTGACACTTTGAGTCTCACCAGCTGCTCCATAACATGAGCAACGAAGGGTCAAAGACCTTGGAGTTGCCCATGCTGGGAAAGAAAGCAGTGCAATCATGTTCTGTGCTTCCCTGCAACCCCAACTGCTGGTCCCAGCTTGGAGATGCAAATGGCAGAGAGCCTGGCGCAGGGCTCCTCTTTTGAGATGCAGATGGAGTTGGGTGTGATGAAGGTGAATGTTGGAGGTAACTCAGGAGGCAGGCAGGACCACCCTGCTGGCAGCTGGCTCTGGACCAGGCTGGTGCTGGTTGGAGGGGGCTGCTGGAGATGGGGGGTTTCCAGGGCAGGATGGCTGCAGTGGGGTTCATCGGTTGCAGCACATACGGGAGCTCAGTCACTCTGCAAACTCTGGGTCTTTCATTTCTCATTTTCCTTGTTTTTCCACCACCAGCCCCCCTCCCGCCCCCATCTTGCCTTCAAAGTTGGTATTTATTTTAAATGAAGTGAGCTTCTCTTCAAACAAACCCAAGCCACGGATGCTATAATTAGCAGGATATAGTAATTTTTCTTCAAGCATAATTGGAAGGTTTACCATTTAGGGATAATACTTAAACTATCCTATTTTATGGCTCATTTGCTAGAAAATGCCTGTGAAGCTTACAGCTTTATCAACCCTTATCAACGGGGAAAGAGTGTCAAAGGAGGGTGTTTCTGCTATCTGGTGGTAAACGCTGCTGCTAAATCTTCTCATTTTACTAATTTCTGTTAATTGAACAGTCTTCCCTGAGTGTTTGGTGATAACGAGTTGCTAAAGCACTTCCAAAAAATCATCACACAACGACCCACTGCGGGAGCTGGGGATTTCCATCTTTTCTGGGGTGTTTGGGGGGTACGTGGGCTGGTTTTTGGCTGGGGTCAGTTTGGATGGGTGCCCTGGGTAGTTGCCTGCCCATCCTCAGTCCTGCCTGCAATGCCCAGCTCCAGGAGGTGGTTGAGTCCTAACCACAGCTGGAGCAATCCCCTTAAGATGCCCACAGTGTGTTATCCTCTTAAGCTGCTTAGCTCACTGGCCAGGCTTGTTTTCCCTTTCTAATGAGCCTAAATTAAATATACCTGATGGGTTCTCCGGGTGCAGCTTTACTTCATTTGGTGAAGGCATAAAGGCACCTTTATCCTTCTTCCTCCTCTTCCCTGAGCTGCGAGACAGGAGAGGAGGGTCTGTTGGTGCTGGCCAAAATCCAGCAATGCTGGCCCAGTAGGTACCAATGCTGACCAATATCTGAAGGGTGAGTGCCAAGAGGATAAGGCCACTCTTGATTTTCAGTGGTGCCCAGGGACAGGACAAGGGGCACCGGGCACCAACTGGAACCCAGGAGGTTCCATCTGAACAGGAGAAGGAGAAACTTGTTTGGTGTGAGGGTGTGGGAG
>JANHFX010001662.1:43144-53321 GCA_027560015.1 Chloroceryle amazona | reverse complement strand
GGTTGTCCAGGGCTGTCCCAGGCTGCCCAGGGCAGGGGTGGAGTCCCCGTGACCTTTGGAGGGGTTTCCAAGCCCCCCGTGGAGCTGTGGTGCTGAGGGCCATGCTGTGGTGCCCTGGCAGTGCTGGGTTAATGGCTGGACTTGATGATCTTAAAGGTCTTTTCCACCCATGGGAGCTGGTTATGGAGCTGGTGTGGGTCTCCCTGAGGTTTCAGACCTCCCTGTCCAAAACCCTGCTGCATTTGGGTCCTTGACCTCATGTTTCTGCGAGGAGGGGATGGAAGCCCCCATGTGCCCAGTACTGCATCATCTGTGGAAGAAGGGAGTGATTTGTATGATTTACTTTAAGTGGTCACTAATGACTAATCCACAGTGACTTTCCTTATAGTCCACCTGCAGTTTGGGTGGAAACCTAGACTGAGGTAGAGAAGGGATTTTCCCTCTGGTTTTCATTAGTTCAATGAAAATGCCCTTTTGCAGTAGCAGCAATCCTCTCTTATTAGTATCTTAATTTTCGCTGGCATTGCTTTAAATCTTCCTGAAATTTAGCCTTGAAATCAACTTTGGAGTGCAAATCCAGGATAAGGACTCTCTGGGAGGAGCAGGCATTCAGGTTGCTGAAGTTCTTGAAAACTGGTGTTTGACCTTTGCATCTGGGGATGAGATGCTATCAAGGGGACCGGGACGTGCTCTGGGTTTGGGTCCTGTGGGTAAGGACTGGCCAAGCCCCATCACGCAGTGACCAAACCCAGCAGTGCTGATTAACCTGTTCTTCCCTCAAAATAAAATTACAGTTGCTCCATTCCTTGACTGTCTTTTATTTTTTTACACAGTGAAGAAACCTCCCAGCTTTTGCTGAAGATGAAAATGAGTCTCTGGTTTGGAGATCGTTTTGAAACTCACGTTACAGAGGCTGCTGGTCAGGGAGTTATTGGGGATGTTTAACTTTAATATTCCTGGTTTGTTTTCTTTTAAAGATTGTTTCACGATGAAGTCACTTGCTTGAGTGGGCCTGAGGAAATGGTTAATTCAGGATGTTCAGCCAAAGCCACCATCCAGCTACCAGGGCTCTAACGATGCTGTTTTTCTCTTGAGACTGGTGCTGACCTAACATGCAATTTTCATTCTTGCGTAGCAAACGATACCTGCCCTTTGCAGGCATGTTGAACTTCACGGGGAATGTTCCAGCAGGAAATGCTGAGGTTACACATCTGTGATTGAAATATCTGCCTAGAAAGACAGTCCTGTCCCTCACCTCTGCTAAACAAGCCTTTTCAAGCTGTCTGACTTGCAGGCATCACCACGAGCCCTGCTCATGGGGTTGCTACCTTGGCTTGATGAGAACACTGACATCTGCCTCTCGGGATGAAATATCTTCTCCCCATCAACCATCTGCAGTGGCTGTGGAGAGTGATGCTCTTCTCGGTGTGTTGGCTGGAGGCATAAAGCTGGATGGTTTTGGTGAGATCTTGGTCATTTCCTCTCAAACACTGCTCATTCTCCGTGGTGTGAGATCCCTGCGGACCTCCTCCCACCTGGCCTCTGTCCTCTCTTTGGTGTGGAGCCTCATGGAAGGGGATGCTTTGGGGGTGAGGCTGTTTTGGGCAAAGGTTGGCCTTGTCCTCACGGTGGTCTTGCTGCATTCCCCACTGTCCTTCCCTTTGCAAGCAGGATCCAGGTCTCCCCTTTTGGACTCTGATCCCATTGACATCAAAATGGGCGTTTAATTATCTGGAGTCAGATCGCCCTCTTTGCTTTCACTGCTGCGGCTGCTTTTACTCTCAGACCTTTAGGGATTTAATTGCATCAATCTCAGATCTTTCTGCTGAGCATAACATGGCATTTCTTCAGTGCTTTCCTCTACGGCTGCTAAAAAGGTCTCTCCAAGTCTGACAGCAATGGGAGCAATTTGTCACTGCTTGGCCCAGGTAAGCTTTTTTGGTCCAGCTGAGCATATTTTCCCTAAGCATTTGCTTTTCCTCCTAATTTCAAATTGAGCATTGCTCTGGGTTTTTTTTTTTGGCTTGCCACTGTAACAGCTTCTGAATATAGGAAAACCAGTCCCGAGGATTATTGAGCACACTGGCCCGGGGACCACCGTGCTGCCTGACTTGCATTTTCAGCCGTACTCCAAAGAGGGGATGTCTTCTGGGATGAATGTTGTGTTTACAGTCAGCTGCTAATTAGTGGTGGCAGAGTAATTATGTAACTGATGAAACAGGATGGTGATTTAGGATTCCAAAACTTATTTTTTTTTTTGCATCATAAGCATAGAGCTTGGAAAAAAAACCGCTCCCCACATGGGTAGTTTTATCCTACTTAGGTTGTTTTGATGTGAAACATCGTACGTACTAAGGGGGCTGGGGGGAGATTTGGGATGCCGGCAGGATTATCAGTCGGTGGTGTGGGTCTGAATGGTTGGGGTGAGTGTGGGAGGGACTGGGATCACTGGAGCAGCTCACCTCCCTTGTGCTTTCCTCCCATCACCGGAAGATGAATGTCCCCACAGCGTTATCTCCACTGCAAGCCTCCAAGTCCCTCCTGAACTATCACTTTTCGCAGCCGTTTTTGTAGCTCTCCTGCTGAATCCAAATGAGCTCCTGTCACGTCTGGGTAGATTGTTGTGCTAAGAGGGTTCATTTGGGAACGCTCTCCAGCTGGTGATCTTGCACCAGGACCCAAGGAAATGAGGATGGAGAGGAAGGAGGTGGGACAGCTTCTGTGTGCTCCATGCACACGTTTCAGTGCCTGCTGTCTGTGCTGTGAGAGGAAAAAGTTCAGCCTTCTTTTTTTAAGGTCTGCATCGAGCCCTTGCCAGCACATCCTTCTCTGTCAGCTCCTTTCTTCTGGTGCCTGCAGATAGCTGGCAAAGCAGCATTGTCTGCCAGCCCTCTTGCATTGCCTTTGTGTTTTCATGCATTTTGCATTTCCTTCAGGTCTGGGTGTCACTAAGCTGTGGCACAGCTCTGGTAACAGGGAAACCATCTGGGCTGCTTTCTGCAGACATGGGTTGAGGGTGCCCTGTGTGGCTGTGGAGTTTCCAACGAGTGGGTGTCAAGATTTGCTTTGTCTCCGACGCGTAGCGCCAATCTCTGTCGGCTGGCACGCGGGCTGCTGTTCCTGACATTGTCTGTGCTGCTCATAAATCGAATCCCCATGAGGTGGCCTTTGGTGCAGCTCAGCCAAGAGTCCTCCGACTGTGACAGCACTTCTCCTACAACCTTTAATAGCTTTTTGGCTTTTTCAGTTATAATGGGCACCATTAAATCATTTCCCAGTCAGCTCCACACAGTAGTACCTGAGAAACCACAGTTATTTCCTATCCTAAATATAGGGAACATCTGTGCATACGTCTGCGGGGTTACTGTTGGTAAATGTTGACTTCTTAATGGGGATGTTAAGACACAGCAGGGCACGATGTTGTCCTGAACGCCTCAGTTGTGGAGAGGCTGTTGTGGCCTCCAGAGTGATGCGGGAGAGCTGAGACAGTAACTCAGACTGTGCATGCCTGAGAGCAAAATATGTAAAGACTGAAATAGTCAGCAGAGTCAGTAATGAGAACTGGAGTTTTATTCCTTTGCAGGCAAATCTGACCGTCCTGGCATGAAAACCAGAAGTGGGGGTATGCTCTAGAGCAACACAGCATTGCACCACTTGGGAGCAGTTGGGTACAGAGGCTGAGGCTTCCTCCAGCCTTGGGAGTCCATAGGTGTTGGAAACTGTGTGGTCTCCCTGGTGCAGAGGCTGTGGGGCATGTACCCATGTTGCATTAAACAAGCAGCCTCCATGAGTGTCAGTAGTGATGGGGGTGATGGTGCTAGGAGGGGGTGGGAAGGCTGAGTTGATCTCTCCTGTGTAGAAAGCCTGATGAGAGGACAACCTCTGCTTACCGAGGGCTTTTTGGGGTAGTCAGCTTGGATCTTGAGTGCTTGTGCCCTGAGGGCTGCCAGTCCAGGAGCACTGGCAAAAATTAAGGTGGTGGTGGTGGATGTTCTGTTCTATGTTTGCTCTAAATGTCAAGTCTTTGTGGTGGAAATGTGGAAAGTCCCAAGGTGACTCCAGATGAGTACTCAAGAGAAGTTTCTAGGAGAGGACTCTCCAGTGATGTAACAAGCTGCAGTTTGCTCCAAACGTTAAGTATTATAAATGTGGCTGATGTAATTCTATTTCAAAAAGCCTTAGAGGCTTGCAATAATAAACAGAGCTTTTTAGTATCAGGTTATTGATGCAAAATAGTTTAGCAAACTGGGTTGCTGAAGTGCAAATGCCATGTATTATTCATTAGATGCTTTTCTTTCCACAAATCACTGCTCTCCATGGCATAATGTTCCCCGCTCCCAGTAGCACTGCTCTTTGGGAAGCTCTTTGGTGCGAGCCAAAACACGGAGTTGCAGACCCATCCATCAGGGCGAGCAGTTGGGTTATGCTGTTGTCTTCCAAATGGAGTTCATAATGGGCAAAGAGGTTTAATTAATGCTTCAGAGTAATGTGTCTGTTTATAAAGAAATAATGTACTATAAAATTAGGCAATGCGTAGTGAAATGTACCTTCTAATGGCTAGGCTGGCATTTTAAGTGATCAGTAAATCACTTAAATATTAAGACCTTCTTGAACAAGGATAATAAAGCAAGAGATTTGGAAACTGTAGATACCAGTACTTACAATTATCCACTAAATAAAACATTTTTATAGTGATCATAGAGTTAATCACCTTACAGAGCTGACAGGTGATAGGGACAGTGGAAGATACGTGGCACCACTGCCTGCAGTAAAAGGGATTTCAGATGTGTTCTTTAAGGCCAGAATCAACAAGGAGAAAATAGAAATATTTTTGGAACCCTTTATCTATTCTTTTGATGATTAAATGTAAACAGCCATAGTTATATAGAAAAGCTCATGATCAAAAGTATGAGAGACCCAAGAATATTCCCCAGACAGTGCTAACGTAGCTGCCTGGCAGAACAGAGCGATGATCTATGAATATTGTTTTCAAACTCCTGCTTTAAATATTTGGGAGTATTCTCAATTGCCTCCATATTTTTTAAATGCACATCAGGCCAAAATACTGGATTACTACTTTACAACTCAAATGGAACAAAGTTTTGCAGTGCTTCTGCAGTTCTGTTCAGTGGTGGGAGGGATGAAGGAGGAGACACCCAGGTCTCTACTACAAGAAGTTTTGGCAGTTTCGAAGGTTAAATGAGATTTTAATGTACTGAATGAGAACCAGATGATGGGGATGCTTTTCAAGTTAAATATACAGAAGCTAATGGTCTGTAGGAGATACAAACTGTTTGCATTGGAAATCACACAGGTTTTTGTCCCAAACTGGGAAACGATCAAAACAGCTTTGAAAGGGTGTGGGACAGGATTGTGGAAGGGAGTGTCACGGGTGGTTGGAGACTTTTAAGAGGTGAAATCCAAAGGAGTAGGACACGAGAGTGCCTTTGAGGATGCTTCTCTGTTATCATCTGTGTGAATCTCTGGCTCCTGACTGGACCGAGTGGATCCCCTTTATCAGTGCAAGTCCAGAAGCACTCAACGATGTTGTGTAATTCATGAAAGGAGAGATTTTTCTTACAAAGTATTGGGATTTTCTTACTTAAAAGAAAGGCATCAGCAGGCGCTGCAAAGGATTTAAAAAATAATTCAACCCCAGAAATGAAGGAAATAAACTCATGGAAGGTGTTTGGCATCAACTGAAATGATTGCTAAGTTCACGTGAAGAGTCAGCTCCTGGTTAAGAATCCAGAGAAGTTAAACATCTCTGAAGACAAAAATTAGATTGCACATGCTGCTTTCATTGTTTCTATTTCATCATTTCTCTATGCAGGGAAAAAAACAAACCCTGAGCAAAATGTCTAAGGATAAAGAAGATGTGCATAAAGATGATGTGATGCATCCCATCTTTACGTGATTTCCAGATTTACTTTAATTTTTGGTTTTCAGAGATTTAAAAAAAGGGAAGGGGGGAAAAAACCAAACCAACCCAAAAGCACCACCACCAACAAAAAAAAAACAGAAAGAAAAAGGAGGTGATGATAAAGAATGAAGAAATCTCAACCCAGGCATCCTGGCTGCTATCCAAGACACACTGAAACAACAAATCTTTTCAAATATCTTCCATATTTTGGGCTGAAGTATTTAATCAGCACTGAGACAGTGTAGGAGCAGCTGTGTCTGGTTGCCAAGTCTTAACTTGATCTACTTTTACGGGATAAAAAATTAATTTCAAAATAACTTCCTCCATCAGTTAACACTTGAAAATGTTTCTAAAATGAATAAAAACGGCGCTTCAAAAGCCCTTTAGTAAGAAGCATTCCTGAAAGTAGACAATTTTGCAAGAAGCAACAACAGTTTTCCTGGAAGAGATTTTTCACCAATAACTATTTTGCATTTCTTGGGACCAAGCCTTGTGCCCATTGCAGCACAAACCCCGGAGTTTTGAGATGAACTGGCGCGTATCTCATCCCAGATTTTGTTTGTGGCAGAAGAAGCCAAGTTAAAATACCAGCTGACCCTTAGGGGCTGGGGAAAAAGACGCTTCAGATTAGTAGTAGTAATTTATTCTGATTAGTGCTGACTGCTTGTCAACCACCAGTCTAACTATTTTCTGTCTTCTGCCCCACAAGGTCAGAGATCTTGACCTTAACTCCTCCTGGATTCATCTTAAATAACAGAGAGGGAGGGAGAGGAGGATGAGCTGTTCGTAGGAAGATGGTCTATTTTGTGGTCACTTGGGTAATTTGCAGCTGGATTTCTTTTTGACCTTCCTGCCCCGTATTGTTAACAGCAAAAAAGGTCCCTCCCCAATCGTTTTATTCTGAAGAAAGCTGTCAGGTAATGTCGAAAACACATCGAGCTGTATTTTCTGTGCAAACAAACCCCATTTGTGATGAATATTTAGCACCCTCGCCCTTTTGATCTTGATCATTAGAGGGAGAGAAGCAAACAGTGGGGAGCTTTGCCCTTTGGGTGTCCACAGAGAAGAGCTCCTTGGGGACAGCCCACTGGGACTGGCATCTTCTCACCATGAATGGACACACAGAGGGTGACGCTTCCTGGAACTTATGCAGCAAGGGAGGTATATTTTTAAACACTTTTTTTTTTTTTTTGCTCCCTTCAGGAGAATGGACTTGCTCTGGATGGGTTACAACTGGGTGGAGAAGCTGCTAGGGCTGGGCCAACCCCTCAAAGTCTCTCTGAACCTCCTTAGGGTACCTTGCTACCAAAATGCTAAATTCCTGGGAGGTCACTTAGCCAGGGGAAGAAGGTGTTCACCTTTCAGTTATCAAAGCTGAGCTTCTATTCAGGTCTGAGAGCAGGAATGTTTCCCTTCTGACCCCTCCTGCACCCAGGAAGGGAATCCTGACCGAACTATGAACAGGAGATCCTCACGGGGCAGAGATCGGGTGCATTCATGTGGCATTTAAATTACACTTGGAAATTGGTTTTCTGATTGCTAGCCAAGAAATCTTACTGCTTCAAACATTTCCACTCAGAAACAAAAGGAAGTAAAAGTGACATTTTGTAATACAAACTCCAGGGTCTCTTGCTTTAGGAGGACTGAACAGCTTTATTTCAAATTAGGTTATTTTGTTTTTTTTTTTCTTAGGAAATGCACTTAATGAAAAAGAATTTTTCGTTGGAGAAATCAAATAATTTTGGAAATAGTCAAATAGGACCCATCAATGTTGTTGAAGTGCTTTTGCCTAAATAAAATATTTCTGACACTTGTAAGGGTTTGAAAACATTCAGACTTGCATGAAAATTCTCGCTGTTCAACACCAGCACTTTGACAAATTCCCAGGCAGAGCTAATTCAAGTGACAATTTGTTTTTGCGAGTGTCTCAATCCTTTAATTGCCACTGAGGGGAGCATATAAACTGCTCCAGTTTGCATTAAGATAGTCTGCAATATTTCACTTTGCATTTAGCTAGGCTGTGGTATTTTATGCTCCTGTCTGTGATGTGGATTTTGGTCTTCGAAGGTCTTCCCAAACTACAGGTCTCCATGCAAAGGCAACTTCTATCCTTCTTGCCTTGTCACAAATTAGACAAAAGCCTTAATTTAATTTGCATCCTGACATCTACAGCTCTCTTTTCCCAGGTCCGCTGCTGGGGGTGAAAGCTGTGAGGTGGAGCTTTTACTATCAAAAGCAAGATTTGTGTGTCTTTATGCCCAGCAGAAGACTGTACCTGCACCATCAGGTACCGTGCAGCTGATGGCTCCTGCCCTGCAGAGCCACAGTGCTGTGAAAAAGCTCTTTTTCTTCCTTCAGAAAATGCAGAGGTGTCTTAAAGCTGGGAAATCCATCATACTTTTGCTGACATCTCCTTCTCCAAGCAGTCCCATGCTTCCAGCACCTCATCCTGCCAAATGCAAACCTCTGGCTCGTTTTCACCACCAGCAACTTCTGTCCCGGTGCCCCAAAAGGAGGGAGCCTCACCCCTCCAATTTAATTTGCAAAGTCTTTTTTGTTTGTTTGTTTTTTCTTGTGAAACTCTGAGAACAAACAAATACTAAATTCTACCCCCACACTCTTCCTCCTGAGTTTTAAGCTAAAACTAATTTGTGTTTTCTCTTTCTATGTGAGGGAAGGTGTTGCACCTTCACCATTACTTCCTTCCTAGTTCTCTGCTGCCCCAGTGTCTCCCACAAGGGCAATGTTAAAAAGTGGGGGGGGGAAAAAAACCCACAACCCCAAATCTGTAATCTAACATCATAAAAAAAATTCAAACCACCAACGTCCTCCTAGGAAAGAACTTATTTGCAATAACCACTTTTTTTGGAGGGAGCATTGAGGGCTGACTCTGGCTACAGGTGCAAGTGGTCACAACATCAAAGTGCTGAAGATGGTGCTGGAACCTTCCTGGTGGCTGGTAGGAGATGATGATTTGTGGGACCATGAGGTTGTCCTGGGAGGGTTTTAAAATAGGGGACAGGCCAGGTGTGCTTTGTGGTAGGAACACTGGTCTCAATCTCAGCTGGAGTGGATGTTTTTGGAGCCGAGATGTGAAGAAATGTGTGCAAAAGGAGATTTATTTAAATATGGTTTTACACTCATTACATAATAGTAGCATTTTATCTTTTTTTACATTGATTTATGGGCACTGAAGCAGAACAGAGGAGATAGAAGAAAGCAATTAATGAACAAAGAAAAAAAAATCCCAAACCTGTGCAAATGCTTCAAGATTAAAAAAAAAAGAAGAAAAATTAAGAAAAAGAGAGAAATCTTTCATAAAGCTGAAGAAGAGGGGGATAATTGATGGTTCCATTTTAACCTAACATTATTTCTGGATCTGTTTGTTGGTGTTTTTTTTTTTTTCTTTTTTATAATGTGTTATTTACTGCAGAGTTTAGAGCTGACAGAAAATAAACAGCATTTGCAATATAATGTCGTTAGCACTCTGATGCACTTGCTCATCCTACTTGGCTGTCGAGTTCCAACTCTAACCAACATCAGTCAACGTCGGGTGTGATGGAGCTGGTTTTTAATAAGGATGGTGCTATAATTGCCTTATTGCAAAGTTAAAGCCAAATGACACTTATGATGAAGGTTTCATGGCTAAACAGTAAAGCCAGTGAAGCATTCGCGTACCAACTGTCAGATAGGAAATAGCTGTTGGAGGGTTTGTTTCTTTATTGCCTGATGAGGGTCACTTCATTTGTACTTGGACACAGTTGTGGCACAACAAGTAGAAGAGGGAGATGAAACTCTAAAGAATTGGGGAACTACTGGAAAGAGTCCAGTGGAGGCTATGAGGATGATTGAGGGTCTTGAGCATCTCTGTGCTAAGGAAAGGCTGAGAGACCTGGGGATGTTCATCTGGAGAAGATTGAGAGGGGTTCTGATCAATGTTTATACATACATGAAGGGTAGGTGTCAAGAGGATGGGGCCAGACAAGAAAAGGCTGAGAGACCTGTTGATGTTTAGCCCGGAGAAGCCAGGGGATCTGATCAATAGCTAAAGGGCCCCCAGGGGGCAAGAGGATGGGGCCAGACTCTTGATTTTCAGTCGTGCCCAGTGATACAGCAAGGGGCACCAACTGGAACCCAGGAGGTTCCATCTGAACAGGAGAAGGAGCAAGTTCTTTGTTGTGAGGGTGTGGGAGCCTGTGCCAGGCTGCCCAGAGAGGCTGTGGAGTCTCCTTCTCTGGAGAGATTCCAACCCCA
>JANHFX010001660.1:27125-78077 GCA_027560015.1 Chloroceryle amazona | reverse complement strand
GCCATTTTGCCACCCACCACGCTGGTGTCAGGTGCTGATGGACTGCACGGTTATTGGGCGGTAGCCGTGTGCTTTTGGAACCAGGTTCCTACGCCTTTAAACGGCAACATTTACCTCTGCATAAAAGTACCTAACCTTGGAGAACTTTTCAATGTGTCAACCATGGTTTCTTTCACATTGCCTGAAGATAATAAAATGTAATGAGATCTGCTCCATGAAAGTCTGCAGGAAAGACAACTGAAAGCAGAGATTTTAAAGGGGGCAAGGGACTCACTTGCTTTTTCATTTGTTTGCTTTAATTGCTATCCTGAACGTAAGCCATCAAAGGAATCCATGCCATGAATGGAAACCATATTGTTCTCCTGTGGGTATTTTCTTTCTTCATTTGATGGTACAAGCAAAGTCCTTTGTCCAAATCCTGTGGTCAGTCCATCTGTCTGGATTTTGCTGTTGTAGCTGCTGCATGTCTTAGTGGTCCCAGGGGATCTTTAGCTTCTGGTTTTATGCAAATTAATTTCCTGACAAAATCATTTCAGACCTGGAAGCTGCATTTCAGTGCACTTATTGTGAGTGGACATGAAGCAAAATGGAAAATTATTTTCAAGAGCAAGCTGTTCCTCAGTGTTATTTTGTTTTGCTGAGGATGAGATGAGCAGGTACTTTGCATTTCCTCTGCACAGTGGCAAGTATGAAGGTACTGAACCACTGTGAAGTACAGTCCAGTTCCATAGCCAGCACAGATTAGCACTCCTACTTTCTCTGTTTCAAACAACTCTGTGACCAGCCTGGTTATAGAAGCTCTGGGCAGAAACCAGGCTTGGGGACCTGAAGTGACTGGAGTAACTAGTCAGCCCTCTGTGCCTCCACTCACACTCATTTTCAACAAGTGTGATGCTGGATGGTCTATATCCATTGGTGCTAGTTAACATCTCATTGATGCAGTTTGTTTAGAGACTGGGTTGAAAGGCAAAGTATGACAAAACTCCTGAGAGCTTTGAGGGTCCTCTGAAGGTCCCATTGAAGAGCAGCTCCAACTGTGACTATTGCCTGTATCTGAACAGGAGCCTCCTGTGATGACTTCTTGAGCTCCTACCACTAAGCAACTGATTGGTTGCATTTCAATGGGCAATTTGCATCCTTGCTAGTCTATGTACCCCACTCAGTCCCTTAAACAATGTATGGAAATGGTGCATAAGGAAACTGAGCAGTTTATGAGGTCCAGAAGAAATAGTTAAGGTAGATTCTCACGTAAAGTCATGGATGAGGCCGTGTAGCATGTTGAAGTGACAACTGCTGATGCCAGCACCACTGAGGGCTGGGTTTGTAACATCAAAGATGTCCTCCAACTCCTAGGTTAGGTTCTTCTAATGGACAGCCTAGGCCATCCATGACTAAAATGCCCATGTGATCATAACAGCTAAATTAGGCACTTAAAATATGGACCTGAGGTGGATCCTTAGATCTCTCCTACGAAGGCAGCCAGGTCTGTCAGTCCCAGAGAAAGGTGCAGAGAAAGGTGAGCTGAATCTCAAGTCACTGATTTTTGAGTCTGCCTTAATTTCCCTTATGTATCACCTAAATACAGCATTGATCCATGAGAGACCACAGGCATATAAAGTTTAATTTTCTTCTCCAGAGAGGCCTAGACCTGCCATAAGCTAAGCAGCATGATGACCACAAGCTTTGCAGCAGTCTGAATCTTGCATTCCTCTGCTGATGTCACCTGAGGGATGGGTAGGGGGAAGTGGAATAAGGCTTCATTACAGCTGTTATGTAACACTGTTATGTGTTATGTGTGTGAGATTGGGAGAGCTAATGGGAATACTATGGGAAGAAGTGTGCACACAGAGAGAAACACTTTTGGTTTGATTACAATAAAAAATTTATTTTGATTCATGTTATACTGAAAAAATAAATAAATAAAATGACAAAGAATGAGCAAGTGAGACTCCCCACCATTAGAGAAAAAATATTATTATCACAATCAATCATGTAGTCAAAGAAAAATAGGAAGAAAATCTGGTCATGGGAGAAAAAAAAAGTGCTCAAGATATTTGGCTTTGGTAAAAAATGTAGCACACACTCAGGGAGTGCTTCAGAGACACTGCAGTCCAAGTGTTTGAAGCTTTGACATGTTGCTAAATGTTTTCCTTTGTTGTTATTTTAAACAAAATAAACCCAGAAACTTTCTAGAAAGCACACAGACAGTCTTCAACATTGGCAGTGGGAATTAATTCTTTCCTCAGCATCATCTGTTGGTATCTCCTTATCCTGAAGGCATTTGAAAGAGCAGCAAAATTGTGGAAGAATTGAGATAAAGATCAAACAGAACAGCTAGTTGCCTAAAGGACTCTAGAAAAAGTTCCTCTGGAACAGAAATGTAATGGTACAGACTATTCCTCATCCTACCCTACAGCGAGAAAGGTCTCTGCTCTCCTCATGTGCTGAAATGGACATCAGTGCTGCAGTTACTGCTTGTTGTTGGTGAGAAAATTAAACGGGAATTGCACCTTGTTCTGTGATGAAGACACTAAATCTATACACAGTAGTATGAGCCATGATGCTTCATATATGCTGTTAGAGGCAGAATACTGAGGGGAAAATTGGCAATTTAATTTGGACAGAGAAATGAAAGTTTCAGAACAACATAGGCTAGAAAAAAAAGCTTATTTTTTTTACCAATTTCTTTGACTCCAAACTGCCATCTGTGATTAAAAAAAAAAGATCAGTGGGATTTGGTTACCAAACCACGAGTTTTCTTCCAAGTCTTTCTAAAAATGACTGAAACAGCAATGAAATGTTTCTCAATTACTAACAACAGTCCATGAGAAAAAAATGAAAATTAAAATATTTGAATATCATGATGAAAAAAATATCTACGTATCTCCAAAATCCAGTCACAGGGTGAAGATACCACTGGGATCTTCCATGGATTCTTTTTCCTCTTAAAGTTCCTTTGCTTGTATTACTGTGACATCTCACTAGAAGCATAATGATCAACAACAATTTAAACAGTGGGAATACTTAAAACAAATAAACATGTTTCAGGCAGAAATGTTTCATTCTTTTACAAAGCAGACGTAGAAGACAGTAAGCCCATCGAATTTGCTATGCCTGTGACATGCAGCTGAGTAGTTCTGCTGGCCACCATGGGCTTAATGAGGAAGAGCTTGTTGACATGAGGATGATGAACAAGTCTCAGCATAAGGAGTTGAAAATCCTGCCCTTTTCAAATTGCTAAACTGAGGGGATATAAGTGTACAATGAAGGGAGCTCAGTTCCCCACACAGAGGTCTGTCATGCCCTTCTCTTTATATGCTGTGAGCCCATAATACTTATGGAGGTAAAGCAATTCATGTTGGCGAGTGGTGCTGTGGCCTAGAACAGGGGTATTCCAGCTGGCCAAGTGATTGTGCCATGAATTGCTGTCTCGGAGGGGAGCTCACTGTTAACAACAGGCACAGAAAGACAAGGGGATAAATCTCAGACTGAAGCACATCACTGGTCAAAGGGCTACATTTCCATTGAGCTAACATAATTATCTGCTTGGTCATGCCACCAGAACCGATTTAGATGATGGTATCTATATTGCCACAAGCCTCAACCATCGTAATACATAAAAAAAATAAATATGCTATTTTGTCCAAACTTGATCTAAAGTCCCTTGAAGTCTGTGGCAAGAACTCCATTGGCTTCACCAGAGCCGAAAATGGGTCAATAAATCCATGAATCCTGTTTTCATGGTATTGGGAAGAAAAAGCCACTGTTCTCCATTCTTCACTACCTGAGCTTTGTTCTTGGATTCATACTTTATCTGTCCTTGAGGATTAAATGCGTTGATTCTAGCAAAGATTTGTGGATATAAAATCTCCACTGTCACTTCCCTCTTCTCACTCTCTAGAGGTACTGACATGGATATACTCATTCCTCCAGAGATGCAAATAATTCTCAAGTCTGGCTTACGCTGTAGAATCAACTTGTGTATGTTGTGTCCCTGTAGATGCTGCTACAGGGCAAAAGATTCCTATTGTATTACTATCTGATATCCCAACCCATGGTATTCCTTCCATTTCAAATAGAGACCTTATAAAGAGATACCACTTTCTAAATTTGTAAAAAAATAAGAGGAAAAATTTCCTTGGAACTTTTGGATATTTTCCCATAAAAAAAGGTAAAAGCTACCTTTAAAAATTATTCTTGTATTTGCTCAAATACAATATAGGAGCTGTTATTATTATTATTTTTTTTTTTTTAACTACAAAAGTATACCACATGGAGGCTCAACTTTGGTTATTTTTCCCCCTTTTATAAAAAAATTTAATGTTCGTCATCTTAAAAAAAAAATCACATCTGTTGCACAATTATAAAAGGCACATATAAATGACTGAAAGGAAAAAGTCCACTTTCCAACTTCAAACTGATTAAATAAAAATGAGCATTCCAGAGTACTTTCCACTGAATAAAAAGGGAAAGAGAAATTATATATAACAAAACAAGATAAACAATCAAGTGGCTAAAAAAGGCCTTTTTTTTTTTTTTTTTGCTGGAGTTTTCAGTATTGTTTTCTCTTTCATTATGGCTGTATAGAATGCAATATAATATATAGTGAGAGATGATTTGATCCATATTTTCTAGACACTATCAATGCAGATTGAGACAACAGTTGAAATATTTACTACTCCAGCAGGCAACTTCATCATGTTTTTCCTTAATACAGCATGAAACCAGAAGTAATTGAGGAAACAGAAGAGTTCAAAAACAAGATCAACATCAGAAGTGAATTAATTTCTTTGAGGTAATCCTTAATATGATGTTCACAGCTGCCCTAGAGGGTCTCAAGTCCCAGAAGTAATTTTTACTCTTCTTCAAGGATCTCGTGCCTTAGTCAAGGAAAGAACAGACACACAAACAGCAGTTCATGTGCCCAGGTTTCCCCTAATTGTAACAGGCAGACCCTTCAGCAGTAATTCAGGAATCAAGCCATAAGACCTAAGCAGAGATTCATTTATTCCCACAACTGACTGGTAGTTCCCAGCTACATGGAGATAGGAAATCATGTGCAGTGTGAAAGCTGGTCCTCGTCCGAGTTCCAGTGGTGGCCAGTGCAGCAGTAAGATGCTCTGAATCCACTGTAGATACACATTCAAACCTGGCTGGCACCTGGATCATCTTCACGGAGCTTTGTTCTGCTGCACTTTGGAAACTGCAGCCCCCACTTCTCCCTGTGGCCAGGGTCATCTGCCCTTGAAAAAATTTATTTTTTCAATGGAGGCAAGAGTCAAAGTTATATTGAACTCAAAGTCCCCGTCATGGACACCTGTCTTCCGGAAAGCCCCAGCTAAAGCATTGTTTTCCCAGTAATGATGCCAATGTCCATTGCTGTCTGCTCCAAAACCATACACATTCACCTAGGAAGAGAGAAAGACTGTTATGGCCTATTGGCCTTCATCTGAAATGTTGAAGAAACTCTCTTGATTCTCAGTTTATTGTTAGGCAGCAGCAGCAGAAGATCTTGGTGCTGTGCCAAGCTGTTCTGCTGCATAAGATGATGCAACCACAGAATAATGGCTCAAGGCCTACTCAAGGGACAGTACATACTAAGCTACGCTGAGAGCATGAGCACACCAGAATTCAGACAGAAAAGGAAATTTCTATCCAAGAATTCTTGTTTAGGAATATGAAAAACACATCCCTGTTCCCTAAGCATGATGTTAGATCTCAGAAGGTCAGTGGCTTAGGATGGGAATCTCCACTTTAGCTGATTATGGCCACAAAGAGTAGAAAAATCTTGATTTTGCTCCTCATCTTCCACATGATGTCCCATGTTGACCTCCACTCATATGCTTAACTGTATGGTATCTGTAGTCACTTCAGAAGCAGATGGACATTATATTCTTTGTGTGTATATGTCTATGGCCTTTCCTCTTCCAAAGGCTCCTTCACCCATGGCTATGCCTGTCTCCTCTGGTGATAAAGTCCAAACATCACTGTTTAAACTGAGTGGTGATATGTCTGGGTTTGAATGGGTCACAACACACAAAGCAAGTGTCCTAAGCCACCCACATGTGTCCCTATCCAAATACAAGATGGTTTTAAGTTATTTCTGGTAATATCAGAGCCTTGATCATTGCCTGCTTACCAGAAAACAGACCCCACCCAAGCTGCCCATCTGATCTGCCTTGACGGTGGTACAGTTTGTGCCAGCATCAGTAGGAGTATTTTCATCATCTTTCAAATAACACAGGCCTAGGTGACAAAAGCTCTCTTTCATCAGCAGATCTGTATCCAGGCCAGGGGTTTTACCAACATAGTGACTTTTATCTCCCATGCTGACAAGCCCATGCTTGCAGAATTTTGTAGAGCTGACTTGGCCTTATACTAACTAGCCAAGATTGGAGACCAATCACCTAGGAGCACCTCACATCACTCAAGATAGGGTAACTCAAGTTGCCACTGGAGCAGAGATATTTATCCAAACCTACTGTATAAACCCACAAGCTTGGGTTTTTAAACAGACCATCTGCACTCCCCATATTGGCTTATATAAGAACTGGTCATTGAAAGTCTTCAGGTGGGATTACGTTTAAAATTTAGGTACCTAAATGGAGGTGCCCAAGCATCCATTACAGTCACGGGTGGTTCAGGCAGCAGAGTCACTGGAGACCAGGGAGTGATCCTGCTCCCCTGATGTCTCAGCAGGAGGATAGTTTGCTGAATCAGCCTTTTGGCTCCCCTCATTAGACAGAGAAGACCTCAGTGCAGTTGACCAAACATAAGTGCCATTTGAGATGTCCTTGAGTAATCAATACATCTACTCCAGGCAGGCAGATTTCATGCAAAACTAAGAGATTTGCAGTTTTCTGGCCTTCAGGAAGAGGACATGCCCAGGGCAACACCAATCATCCTAGGTGCCTTTACAGTGAGACAAAATACAATTGTGACCTCCACTAACAAGATAGACACAGACATGATCCATATTTAGATGTCTTTTGATACGAAGTAGAATCCCACTGATTTTTAATCCATATATCCAAATACAGCCAGGCTTTACCTCATCGCATACGTGAAGTGCAAACATCAAAGACAGAAGGCCTGTGGATGGGTATCTCCCATGATTCTGGAGCCAGTTTTCATAGACATATTTCATAAAAGCTGGATTATAAACCAGGATCTAGGCAAAATTGGAGAGAAAGACCCATTAGTAAAATGCCCTTGGAAGAAACCTATGGTAGCATGTCATCCCTAAAGGATGCTGGCATAGGGAAGAGGGGGAGAAAGCTGTAGTTATTCCTCGAGGGCAGGAGAAAAGGAAACAAGTCCCATAGTTAAAAGTATTCAAGTGCAATTACACATGAATATTCCTTTCTTGGTCTTGATATTCCACCTGCTAACATTAATGTAAATCCTGGGTGATTCCTGCTGAAAGCAATGAACATGACATGGCACAAGTGAGAAGGAAAATAGGCATTCAACTCTCCCTGCAGTGTCCTGCTGTAATGCAGGTGAGCTCTGGATAGTGGAGGCCTGAGCAAGGTGAGCATAAGTTGCCATGTCAGATTTCATAGAACCATAGACCTATTTAGGTTGGAAAAGACCCTTAAGATCACTGAGCTGAACTGTAATTTGGATGGGAACATAGAAGCAAGGTCATCTTCTGTACAATATGCCAACAACATCTTGGTATCTCTGTAGGTCTGCAGATCTAAGGAAACCAGGGTTTTATATGCAAACTATCAAGAAGCCTAACAAGTTGTCAGTTGCATTTCTCTTGCTTCCCAAACATGCTTTTTCCTTTTTTTTTCCCTTCCCTTCCTTTTCTTTTAAAAAAGACATAAATTGCCCTTGATTATCTCCTGGAGAAATTATGAGGCCAGCTAAAGGAGACAGAGCACTTAAGGTCAGACCTGAGTGTACAGTAAATCCGAGGGTTCATGTGAGCCCTTGGTTTCAACCCCCTTCCCTGAAGCAGGCAGAGAGGATTTTCCCTCCATGCTGCGACTGTAATTAGAGTGACAGTGTTTCAGTGCTATCTGGTTGGCTGCAGGGCTTTTCCTTTTACAAAGTCAGAGGTTAATTGCTGATACTGTATCTGTGCGTAATCACTCCTCTCAGGGTGTTTTGCATTGCACGGTGGGGGAAGAAATGCAAACCTCGTGTCCCTTGCTCAGGAAGCTGATGTGCATTGCCAGCCATACCCTGAGCTGGTGCTACTCGGTTGTCATGTGAGTATAACAACCTGCTGTGGTGCAACTCACAAGGGTTTTGCAGAGGTTGTGCTCTTCAGAACAGGTAGGGATGAGCTAATTGATTGTTTAATAACCCCTAGAGGTCCATGGACTGAAGCATAGGGATATAAACTGATACTGGTTAAAGGTCTCATCTGAAGCCTTTGGCAAAACCTGTCCTTCTGAATGAAAGACATGTGCTTTAAGAGTTTAATTTTAATGCTCTGGGGCTAATGTCATACTCTACTAGTCCAGAAGACATTAGGAGCCTGAGCTCTTTGAAAAGCAATCTCTTCAAAGGATGAGAGAATGAGACTTTTATTTTGTTGAAAGGTCTATGGAAGAGGAAATGTTTTTCATCTCCCAGCACAGCCCGCCTTGGTTATGTCCTCAAAGCATGAAACTACAACAACAAAAGTCTTTGAATCATGGCTCAAGGTCCAACATGGGAACGACCATCCTGCCTCATGGGAAATCCTACCTCCAGAAGAAGTGCATGTCTATTAAACGACAGCATACTTGGGCAATGGGTTAGTATGCATGTGATCGGCTCTCTTTTGACTGCTGCAGGTTGGGAACCGGGTTCATCCATCTTTCTATGACCTTCTCAGAGAATTGAGGTCCCCTGATTGATTGACTTCTACACATCCACACTATGAAATAAAATGGGTCAGAGGTGTTTTGTTATCCTTGGAGGAAGTGTCATGTCACATAGCACGTCCACTTTTCTCAATTCTGTCCCTGTGCAAAACAGGGAATGTTTCCTGGTCTGTCCTATCCTCCAAACTTTGCTTAACATTGCCTGGGAGAGTATTGATACAACTGGGACAAAACCAGTATGGACTTGGCCAGAACCCCATCTCCAAGCTTGTTTAGTTACTGTTGGTACAGGTAGTTATTACAGCTGTGGGCTAACAGCCTTCCTGAAGAGCCACTGATACCATCATGAAGTCTTCACTGAGTTGAAAACACACAGCTTTATTTGTTCAGAGTTCACTTAGCTTCTTATTACAAGGAATTGGCCTGGGCATGAGAAACATCCTCAGTGTTCAGAATCAAATTATTTAAAAAAACTCCAATGGCTCTCCACAGCTCAAAGTGTGATTCCCACATTACAGGTGGGAACAGAGCAACTACTGTGGAGGGTGAGCACTGCTGGCCAGTGATGCACCTCAAATCTCCCTGAGAAGTACCAGAGAAAGCAATGCAACCTTCAGAACAGCAGTAATGCAATGACATTGTCACAAGAGGAGGTTCTTTACAAGCTCATTTATTTAGTGTTTGATCTATGACCTGAATGGCACACAGGAACTAAACCTTTAGCTCAGAAGAGCCTTGTAAAGTGTGTGTTTTGGTTGCAGTTTGGCTCCCCAAGGGGTTCTTTGGATTCTTGCCATCTCCCAAAGAGGCAAAAGACCTACAAGTGGATTAGTGGAACAAATTCACGAACCAACATTGCTCACCTTTTCTCTTTTGACTTTGATTTTCCGTGGAACTGGAACATATGTGCTGTTAAAAGGAAAAAAAAAAAAACAAACAACAAACCACCAAGATTAATAAAAGCCAAACATATTAATATTTTCATGCATTTTCAAACAAAGAAAGAATATTCTTCATATACAATAATAAATCCTTCATATACAATAATAAATACAAATTATTTAAAAGTAATGAATTCAAGAAGTTGTTGGAAAATAAGGCTGCAGCCAAGTAATACAGCATGAAAATAACAGATCTGTCACTGAAGCAAATTTATAGGAAGCCACTACATTTTAAAATTTTCAAGTTAATTATTAACACCAGAGATTTAGTTGACAGTATACTGTAGAGTCAGTATTACATAGAGCCCGTGCCTGCTAATTCTTGGATCATGATTGTCACAGTCTTTACACTTTGATGACAGGAAGGGCTTTCTATTTATTTTCATGGCAGAAAAAACTCTTCCCACCAGGGGGAGACTTTTCTCCTCCTAATACTTGTAGCTACTGCATGATTTTCAGAGTAGGTGGTAGTAGAGTCACTAATTTCTGTGCTTATGTGCAACCAGGACATAACCCCTCATCAGCAAGTTATTCCCCTCCTCCCCAGAGGTATGCTGAAGGCTTCCTGCAGTTCCCAGCATACAACTTCCAAGTCATGCCTTATGACTGGGTCAAAATCACAACTCTTGTCTTGAAAACAACAAAAAAACCCCTTTTCTTCCCCATATCTCACAGACAGAGTACGCTAGCATTTCACAGCTCATGACTGCTGTAAAAAAAAAAATTTCCCTGACTTTGTTTCAAGTGAAAAATTTCTGGTGAGCTGGCCTTTAACTGGAGTATATCCCAAAATACACCTTGCATACTTTTTAGATGGGTTGTTGGAAATCACCAAATCCTTCCATTAATACATTCTAAGTGTTTTTTCTTGATTTTTGGTAACAACGAGACTCCTGCCATTAAGGTTTTATTTCTATTTGAACCATGGATCATCAGCACTTTGAAACATTAGTCTTCCCAAAACAGCGGTGACCTGGTAATGTCCTCATCTCTTTAGATACTTCTGGGACCTGTGATCCCTGCTCTGGGCTGGGTGCAGTGTGAGAGGTGACAGACATATGGGTTCCAGTCTTCCCTGGATGTGACACAAAATGCTAATAACAAAAGGGACACCAATGCAAACTTCCTAATCTTCTCTCAGAAAATCTGCTCTTATATCTGCTTCCTACACCTGACCTTGATTAGCAAAGTCAGTAGAAGTAGGCTTGGTGATCCCATGTCCTTTCTGTGGTTACGAAGACAAAAAGGGCTTCTTCGCTGGAAAAATCTCCTCATTGTTATATGAATAAACACCAATCTTTCCTATAAAGGTGGCGTGGAGGAAACAAGGGGGCCATATTGCATAGGTATTAGCTAGGTACAGTAGAAGACCAAAGAGAATGGTATACAGTATTCAAGACAGTATTTGCAGACAGCTCTGATCCAACCACGAGACTAATATAGATTTTGTCAGATATCTTAGTCATTTTAATCATGGGCTTTTTCATTTTTTCAGAAACAATACCCAAGTCCTGCTGTCACTTGGCTGCAGAATTTCATACAACTGCACAGAAAGCATTAGCACACTGATTAAGACCAAATGGAGACCTCTGACAATATAACCATGTTGATCCTGTGCTGCACAGCAGCCAGGGAGTTAGTGACCCAGTAAGTACAACAGAGGAATGGGACAAAGAGTGAAGCCTGTGATGAAGGTGGCTACAGAAGGAATACATATAATCTGGAAACCATTTTCTATGAGCCACTTTGTAGGGCTCTAGTCAAGTCTACCATCATTATTTGCAACCTTGTAGATAACATTTACTGTACCCTTGACCCAAGTGGAAGATGTGGAACATTTTAAGGAATATAATGTCCAACACAGACACTTCTATGATTCTATAAAAATTTCTCTTTGACAAGCCAAGACGAGATACATGGAGACCTTTTTCACTATTGAGATTTCTGTAAGAACTGCAGAAGGCAAGGTAAGGCAACTAGGCTAAATATATGACTGAAGAGGACCTAAAGGTTTTCTGTCCCAGAAGGCTTTTCTTGGTCTCTCTCAGGAGCTATTTCTTTCCTGAAATACTGACTGGGTTTCACTTTTATTTCATGCCTTCTCTCCCTTACAAATGTACAGTCAGTGATTTCGTTATACACTGTATCTGACAGTGTGTGTTTAATGTATGCTCATAGGTTTATTCTGCTAGCCTGAAATTATGCTACATATATTGTTATGATTTGTGTTTTCTGGTTTATTATTCCATCATGTACCACCTTATTAATTATGCAATTTCCCTGCTTTGAGTATGACAAAAATCTCAATATACTGGTATTTCTTCCATGTGGTTAAATACTCAAACACCAATCTATACCAGATGCTTACCAAGCCCATGTATACAATGTAATTATAAATATATAATATATTCTGTAATTTATTAAGTAAAAATGTTTTTTCAAGTGCTGCGATTGCCTTGTAGTCAACCAGTTTTATCTTCCTGATAGGCTAAGGCCTCTCTCAACTTTACTGTTGCAACCCCACTTTCTGACAGTTCTGAAGGTAAATACTTGACAAAAAGTGTTGAACAGTTTTGCAATGTGGGCACAGTGCAGTGACAATGATGGAAACATGGATGGGTGACAACAGAAGCAACTGGCCCTCAGTGGGCTCCTCTTCCTAGCACAGGCACGGATATCACAAAGATGAAGCAAAGGGCTTCATTCAAAGGCCCTTCAAAGACAGTTAGGAGCTTTCCATTGCTTATGATAGAATTTGGATCCCGGCTTAAGGGCAGAAGTTCTCAACCTTTTAAATCAATATAGCTTCTAAAAGAAACGAAAACCAAAGCCAAAAACTAAGCCTTGTAAAAAAGGAGGTATTTTGTAATCAATTTTCTAAGTGGGCTGATGTTTTGAAGTTATGAGTGTGCCCTGAAGATGGATTTTTTTCAAGACAACTTATGACTCTATATACTAAGTGATGTTGGCAAAAAGGGTAAAAAGAGACTAAATCAGATTTGTTACAAGTTAAGACCATCTTAATAAGAAGTGAAAAGAATCTAAAATGCATTTGCAAAGAGAGAAAAGAAAAAGAAAAGAAAAAATAAAACTCCATTTGTCATCCTATCAAAAAGTGTTCCTTAAAAATGCAAGGTAGGTCTTATGTCCAGTCAATGGGGACAACAGGACCTACTTTTTCAAGTTTTTAATCTTCTGAGTCTCTGAAATTGGGGGAAAAAAGTTGATATGTCTTGAAATTCTCCTCTCTGGAATAAAGTAATTTAATCTGCTCTTGCTGTCTATGTGTAGCAGGGTGTCACAGAGCAATCCCACAAGGCTATGGCTTTACATCTAGCAGATAACCTCACACACAGTACAAATCTCAAACATTTCAGCCTCTGGATTAGGAAAAACCATCTTACAGGAAGGATGAGAATCTGCTTGCAGCTGTCCAGAAGAAAATGTGTTTTGTTCACATTGTTAATTCTAGTGCTGCCAAAAATGTATTAAGTGGGCCAATATTAACTTCTGAAAGCACTCATAAAGAAGAAATGGAGAATACTGGTGTGGCGCATTCTTGACATTAGACTTTTCCTAGAAAGCAAGTGTTCAGGACTGAACTCTGACCTGAGAGGGTCTGTCCAAGCCCCCTAGATCTCATCAGAAACAGATATGCCCAGTGTAGGTTTTAATCTCCTACAGCAACATGAGGTGCAGGAACTCCCACCCCTTCAGCCTGCCCTTACTCACAAGTTGATGGTGCCTGTGGTGAGAGCGGTGACAACCCAGCGCAGGTCCAGGGTTTTGAAGGGGATCAGGACCATGCTCACATTTTCTGCCAGCTCTTTGTAGCTCTCAGGGTAAATGAAGTGGTGAGTGGTCTTGCTCCCAACATCTGATTCATAGCCAGCGGTGGGAGCACGGTTCATTCTGCAGCCCAAAAGTAAGAAGTGAGAAAGTGAAGAAGCAGTAGAGGAATTACAAACATTACAAAAGGCACCAAAGCCACCGTGACAAATCCAGGACCTGCTGCTGACAATTTACTGAAGCCTTACTTTATAGCTGTCCTCTTAGCTTTCAGTACATCTACTTATAGTCACCCCACGTGCACAGAGTGTGCTTTAGGTAGCCCTGGGGCCAGTGCATGAAGATCTGCCCAGGACCCACTAGGGGTCAGTAAAAACGTGTTGGCCAAACAGGGCTACCTTGTGTTGGCTGTGTCAGGGAAGACAATAGGGATTTCTAATCCAGAACTGCAGAAATGCTTCTACAGTTGTGTTCACTTCTGAAAGCAACAGTGGTAGAGATCTGCATGGTTCTGTGGTGCAGTGCAGTGCAGATTAGAGATCCCCAAAGTGGCTCTGGCTAACCTTGCATGAATACATGGTGCAGTGTAACACCATGGAGAAATCTCAAGCTAGCTCTGAGCAGAATGGGGTTTCTGTGCAGCCCAGTGAAGTCTTCTGCAGAGCCATTAGCTCAGATCCTGGCAGAAATGCAGGGAGTACAAGGAAGAATGTAGCTGACAAGGTGATGAGGAGCATTGCACATTGCCAGAGACCATGCTGCCCTGGTCACTGGTAACGGGGGAGATAAAATCTGTTTATCGAGTCTATGCCAGGCTGTGTTATTGCAGTAGTTCCCCAGGTGAATTAGTTAAATTTCTTCTAACTCCCTCAATGGCAGTTATTAGTGTAGGCAGAATAGCCTGCCAGCCTGCACGGACTTGTTATTGAGTTAGCCTCTTCCCTGCCAGCAACCTAGATCATACTGTGTAGAAATACTAGTAAAACATTAGACTTACTAGTTTTACTTTGAGATTAGTCAGTCTAAGGTGTAAAATACAGCTTGGGGTTTTTCTTCTATTTTTGGTTGGTTGGTTGGTTTTTACTCTAACAACAAAGCTAAGGGTGGCATCTTAGTTATCTTACTCACAACCACCCTCAGGTCTATGTACATTCCCCAAGATCCATGGTAGGGCTGTCTGCATGACATGGCAGAAGGCAGCATTCACATCCAGTCTTAGCAGGAAGGACTGAGCAGGAATTTCCTTCCGTCATGACAGTAGGTAGTTAAACAAATAAAAGTGTGCTGGAACACAATGTTTGGAGTGAAAGGTGTCCCCTTGGACTCCCTGGCTCTTCCCTGCACTTGGCTGTATTGCCAGAGCACATGCAAGTGAGTATCAGTCACCAGAGATTTAGGTTGTCAAATTAAAGCACAGAAGGGTTACCTTCTCTGAACAAATTTCCCCAGTGAATCCTAAAGCCTTCAGATCTGGCATGAGATTGCTAAAATATAAATCCAGTTCAATTTAAGGTCAAGGTTCAATTCCAAGTCACGTTTGTCCCTTGCCAGGGATGCACGGCTACAGGAAGGGCAAGGCTTCAGAACGGAAACATGCATCTGAGTGTGTTACTCTTTAGTAACTGCTCCAAAAAATAGCTTTTCAGTCTAGCAAAGCCTTTTCTGCATGAATCTGAAAATGCAGGCCAGGCAAGATAATAAGAGTCCACACAGGAATGGGGCTGTCTCCATAGTGAGGGACATGGAGTTAAGCATTACATTCGCAATCTACAGGACTAAAATCAAGGGCTCTTCCCTTCATGGATCTGAAGACCATGCAGCTAAAGGAAGCAAGTCCTGAAATGATTTATCATGAACATATAGGTGTCACTGGAAGACTCTAAAGCATGCTCAGGACATGGGTTCTGGCTTAACATCTCAAATATTGTTGATCTTCTGCTGATTCACTCTTGACTTCAGTGCACAGCTTCCTACTAAAGGTTATATTATTTGTGAGACCATAATCCCACATGTGCCATTTTCAATGGCAATCCCTCCCTTTCAGGCCCTCTGACCTGCCCTTCACTTCTCCCCAAATTGTGTTGAACTGGCAGTTGCAATGTGAAAGCTGGACAATGCATTGGAGATGAACTTAGCCCAAACACCTTGACTGCCCTCTGGGTGATTAGCTCGGCTTATCGAGTTTCTGCTTATATTTCAGTGGGACAAAATAGACAACCTTCACTGTCTTGAAAGGAAGAGGTGATGTGATGCATTACAAAGCAACTGCAGCTGACCAGCTGTCTGGCTGCAAAGTGACTTTGGCTTTCCCACCCCAGTGTTGCTTAAGAATGAACCAGTGCAAGGAAGTCAAATATGATACAGTCAATTAAGCGTGTAAAAGACCACCTTTGAGTACTAGCTGCAGAAAGAACTTAAACATGCAGGTCTTTTGAGCTATACTTTTTAATTGAGGCAATTACAGATAGTGCAGAACAAGCTACAATATCAACACCTACTCATGTTTTTGTTTGTTTGGGATTTTTTCCAAGCTAAAACATGAGGTCATATCTCCGTATCATCCCTGGAACTTAGATTTGATATAAGTACCAGATTTCACCAGATAGCCCCTGAAATCTTGTTTGCTTGTGTCCCAAAATACCAGTGAATCTTAACCAACAGAGACATCTAGAGCCAAGGTGGTGCCTACTCACCTCAGCACAAAGTCATGGGAGTCAATATCTTGGCCGTATTGAGACTGACGAAGGTTCCCAGAGTTGCCCACGACAGCACATCGCCTGCAGGTGTAAGTGCCTCGCTCCTGCAGGGGATCCCCATCCCCGGGAATGATCCCAAACAATTCCTTGAGAGTAGCATTAATATTCTTCGGAGTCTTCTCTCCTTGCAATTTCTGTTAGGGAGAAAGATCACTCCAGGTTACCAATATAGTTAGCTTTTCAGTGACCTTAGTAGAGTAAATGTTCCTCTGGTGTCTATAAACCTAATCCTACCTTGGGCCAGATATCTTCTGTTAGGACATGTATAAAACTTCTTTTAACTCTCCTAGGAAGGACAGAAGTATCTCAGGGAACCTGACAGAACACAGAAATGGCTGATATCTCTATTAAAAATTTTGGCATATGCCAGAAGTAGGAGATCTTATTGCTGGTGTTCTGGACTGTGGAGGAACTGGTTATTAGTGCAATAGAAAACTATGGTAAAGTAGAATTATCCCTGAGTGTTGAAGATGTGAAATCATCTAAATAATTCTCCAGGATAAAGAAAACCACCTGGACCTTGGTCATTGTGTTTGTTGCCATGGAAGGAAAATCTTTTGTAGCAGCTCTGTGGTGCATGGTGGAAATAATGGCTAGACTGGGAAGGTACAGGCAAGGTGAAGGGTAGGTGATGGTCAGACACTCCCTTTCTGGGGTTTTGCTCTCTGAGGGCTATTAAAGAGGTTGGGAATGCTGGCAGGTTCACAAAATAGCACTGCCCATCCTTGTGGTGCTACTTACTTGCAAGCCCACAAAGGGAGAATAGCTCCTAACTCAAAATCTGTCAGCACAGGGCAAGGAGAGACAGGGAGGGAGAAAGGAGAAACACTTTTCCCACGACTCCAAGCAATGTCCTGGGGTAAATTTTCTTTAGTTTCTGATGTGTTTCCCTCAACTGCACCAGGAACTGTTAATTTATCCTGCATGCTCTCTCACACACACAGACATGCACAAATGTATCCCTGTAATCTTTGTTTAAATTCCATGCTGCCTCTGCAGAACTATGTAAAGGAACCTTATTTGAACTGAATTCAACAACAGGTCTGTGGAGCTCAGAGCCACATGACAACATAGGGGCCAAGAACTTGAAAAAAAAGAAGACAAAAAAATGTTCCGTACATAGACTTAATCTTCCAGCTAATCCTTCCTAACTTGTGTATCGACTGCACAAGGTGATTAGGATGCAAGGTAATTAAGATACACAGACAAGTACTATCATTATTACCACATATGTTGTTATTTAGCAGATAGTTCTATTACTTAAGTGAAAAACGTTATCACAGAACCACAGAATCATTTTGGTTGGAAGAGACCTTTAAGAACATCAAGTCAACCCAGCACTGCCAGGTCACCACTAAACCATCTCCCTCAGCACCACATCTTCACATCTTTTAAATACCCCCAGGGATGGGGACACAACTGCTTCACTGGGCAGCCTGTTCTACTGTTTTACAACCCTTTCTGTGAAAGAATTTTTCCTAATATCCAACCTAAACCTCCCCTGGTGCAACTTGAGGCTGTTTCCTCTTGTCCTATCACTTGTTACTTGGGAGACCAAACCAACCCATGCCTTGCTACAACCTCCTTTCAGGTAGTTGTAGAGACCAACAAGGTCTCTTCTGAGCCTCCCTTTTTCCAGGCTAAACAAACCCAGTTCCTTGCCTTTTCCTTCTGTTATGCTGCTGTTGGTCTTAACTCTAATGCAACCAAGCTAAAACATGGGCACCACCAGCAGCCTGAAAGCAGGACACCATCATCCTATGATCCCTCAGCTGTACACAGCTTCCACAGCAGAGATTATTACTTATGTGAAGAAATTTCCTCAATGACCTTATTGCATTGTGCACAGAAATCCTTATAATAAGACAGCCATCAATAAAACTGCTCTGTTTTAATTTCCTCCATGATTATCTGATTGGACTACACTTTTGAGGCCTCATCTTCAATCAGCACCAGTTAGTCTTTGACATTTCAGCAAAACAGAGAATAGTAAGCAATGAAGCTGGTTAACTCCCAGGAAGATACAGCTTGTACAAGTTCAGACTTCGTGTGCAGCCAGTTCCTTATTGCACAATATTTACTTCATTTGTTGAAGAAGACCATTTTAATAGCATTACAATTAGAAGTGGAGTTGACTTTGCCACAGCAAATCTTGGTTTGTTTGGGTTTTTTTTGAGTAATGTTGTCTTTTTTTTAATGAGCTCCCACAAGTCTGGCCTTTCCTATAAATTTGCAAGAGCACTGGGTGAAAGTGACATGCAAGGCAGAGCTGTAGCAGTGCCATATCGCTCTGCTGGGACAGTATCCCTCCCTCCTTCCTCCATCTGAAGATGTGTGCCAGAGATCTGTGTAGGAATATAGCTGCTAGAAGTGGGCTTAAATACACTGAAATACCTGACCTCTGTGTCCTGAGTGAAGTGGCTGCTTTTTTCAGGTCTGTGCAAGCAACAGTCGCGTCTAAAAAAGCAGTTTACCCTCTTCCGCAAGTCCAAAGATCTCCTTAACCCACCTTGTGTCCACATATGAAACATCATTAGATCACTTAACACTCCTCTGTAAAGTATTTGTCTGGGACTTGAGAGTCAACTCTTGACCTTAAACTGTGAAAACTGTAACTGGAAGTCCAGAATGAGAAGTTTCCAAATCACCCTCACAGTGAAGACCAACTACCCTGTCCTCCCAGCCTTAAAAGTCCCCATTTCACATACAGACATTTAATAGCTGGTTTTGTATGTTCTTATTAAAAATAAAAAGGCAAGAAAAAAGAATTCTCAAAGTTTATGTACTTCCTTTCTTGACCCATGAATGGCTTTCTCAGGAACAGTCTGTTGCTCCTTCTCTAATCAGATGTGTGCACCTTATTAAGGATGACATTGTTGCTTTTATAATCTTCTCAGAAGGCTTCCCTGGGCTCTCCACTACCATCACACTGCCAGCAAGTGCCAAGGGCTAATACCCAAAGCTCAGCTACGGGGATGCAACAGGAGGGTATGAATTCAGCCAAGGCTGCTCAGAGCTAATAGTTTGGAGTGGTGAGGACACAGCTAAAGTCAGGAGAGACTCAGCGAAAGCTCTCCTGGTGCCTATGCATCCTGCAACGAGGGACAAGTTTGGCAGTGTATTAAACACACCTTCAAAATCCCAATTTATTAGCAGGTAGAAAATATCCTGCTTAACCTGTAATCATCGGTGAGATATGGATGCGGATGGATCCTGGATGGAGGTACAGCCCTCATGGTGGACAGATCTAGCTGTCCAGCACTGACAGGGCAGCCCTGCAAGCACACAGACAGGCATCCTGGGGAGGTTGGTATAGCAGTACCAGGTTTTGTGGTTTTTTTTTTAATTTTTTTAACTGTTTTTAAAAGATAAAAAGGGAATAAAACCCCATGAGAATCCCTTTTGCACAGCTACTAATTGCCTCGCTGCAGCAGTTTGGAGGCATTAATACTTGTGCAGTGCTTCCCAGCCGTAAGACATTGTATAAAGATTAATCCTAGCAACAGCCTGGTGGGGCAAATCCAGGTAATCTCCATTTTGCAGAGTGAAGGAGAGGTTAAAAGGAAACCATGAATTTTAAAAATGCCTCTTTGGTCTCGAAAATATGGCATTATTATTGTTATATTTAATGTCCTGCAACTACTATGCATCAAGAGATTAAGGAGAAGACTATAGGGGCTTTCAGGAGTTCAGGCTTTGTTTAATGATTTGTGGCTGTCAAAAAAAACCCAAATTATATGATTTATTAATTCCATGGTTGGTACAGGTCACCTCCATGCTACTCTAAGGAGCAAAGACCCTGCCTCTGCCAGCTCTGCATGCCCTCATTTCTGGCTGCAGGATTCTTGCAGCTTGGTAGAGCACATCGCAGTGCTTAGAGGGACCCATGAGCTCGGACCACATTCAGATCCATCTGTCCTTGCCATAGGAGACCCTGGAGCTGCAAACCAGCTGGATATACACAGGGGCTGCCAGCAGTGACAGGAGGTAGCCCACGGTCAGGTTCTCCCAGTATGGCCAAGGCTGGTCTAAATGTCATGCTTGCACCCAAGCAGCACAACATCAGGTGGGGACTGGGCATGTAACAAGCACTGGGACTAGAGCCCTACCACCTTCTGGTGTGAACATGCCACCTTCATAGCGCTGAGCCCATTATATTGCTTTCAAAGTATCACAGACAGTGTCCCAGTTTTAAAGAAGACTTCTGGTGATCGAAGTATTTGGGCAACTTTTCTACAAAAAGCATTCAAAATGCATGACTCTGGCACCAAGTAGCTCTGCTGTTGTCTTAAAAACAAGTTCAGCTTCCACTTATCCAGCGCATGTGTTGGGGATGCCCTTTTGTTTGCCATCTGGTTAGCACATCTTTGAGCCGGATATTACTTTTCTTCCTACAAACATAATGACTAAAAGCTAACATTTTCTTTCAGATACATTAATCACGTGGCCCCAAGATCTGAGCCTTCTTCCAAAAGTAAGAAAGCAAAACCTGGAAATAGCATAAGACTTGAGATAAAAATTCTTATAATGAGGTAGTTCATGAACAATGTTCTACAGATAAGATTGCCAGGGAACTCTGAGCCTTGATTTTATTTATCACAGCTTTAATCCATCAGCCTCAACAGGGTTATTTTGGATTTAGAACAGGAGGTTCTGATCTCATATTTTTAATACCTTCTGACCACCAAAAACAATGCCAAAACCCCCGAAACTAAAATCCAAAACCTGTAAATAAATGCTATGCTGTGGTACAGCATATAAATCTTGCCTGTTTCCTTATGTGTAGGTTAATAAATGAAGTGGAAATGTCCACAGCATTTATCTCATGGAACAACAATGTAAAACTTGCAGGTGAACCAGCTCAGGGAGGTGGAAAATAAAATATAAACAGAAAGGAATCCATCACATAACATAAGGTGCCAACTTCTGAAACACTGAGACTCTCACAATCCCTGAGCACAAGATGAGAGAAGGCAGGACTCCAACTTTAAATCACAAAAAGCACAGAGCACCTGCAGGGGTGTACCCAGGAGGAGAATTTGGGCCGTTAATTGTTACCCAACTAAACTAACCAGGGGAGAGTTTAAGTAAATGGAAAGCAAGTAACAGGCCTGACAACAGCCCCCTTGTTTCTGTGAACACAGAAACTGCCAGGTACATTTTCAGGTACCTTCTCTGAAGCAGCCCTGCCCCCTGCAGCACAATGAGCTGCTGCAGGGATGGTGGCACTGACCTTCTCTTCCCTGCTCCTTCCCACCCACATGAGTGGTACTGCTAGCTCCAGTACGGACAATGTAATTTTATTCACAGCTGCCAAGAATATTTCCTTTCAAAAGGCCACATCCTACCATGCTGTAAGAGCTTAAACCATACATTCTCCAAATAAATCACAAAGCAACCTGGGAGCCATGTGTAAGCCAGGGAAACCAACTCACCTTTTGGCCCTGAATGTCACTTTATCTCAAATAGTGGTCATTAGGCTCTGAAATCAGTCTTTGCTTTCCTAGAAGTAGAGGGATACTAGTACTACAGCACCATTTGGATGAATAATCCTTATTCACATACACAGCAACAAGGTTAATGAGAAGGGACTGAGCTTGCTAGACCGCAAGGGCTCTGCCTGTGTTTAGTGCAAGCACATCACATGGGTCTCCTTGTGACAGGAAAGTCACAGCCTTATAATAAATAGCTCCAGTGCATTCACTGTTGTTTCAGTTACAGCAGAACGAAACCACCCTGCTGTCTGAAGTCAGTTGCCAAGAGTGAATGTGTAGTCATTTCTCCCCTGAAATGAACTTTAAGCAATCTCAGGTCTTCTCATACCTCATCTTTAAGTACAAATATAGTAAAAAGACACAAATTATTGAGTTGGCAAAGCAAGCAGGAGAAAAACATGGCTATGAGCAATGTTTTCTTTAAGTCTGTATGAAATCTCAGAATCACTTTCAAAACGAGCCTAAAAATGAACAGCAGAAAGAGAGCAGTCAGGATGCACCTGGTGATTACTTACTGTAGAAATGGCACTGCCTCCCTTGGAAAGACTTACCCAAAGCAACATCTATATAAGAAAGAGGTTGCAATGAGGAGCTGAGGTCACATCATGCTTGGGTTTACTCAGAATCATAGAATCATTCTGCTTGAAAGAGACCTTCAAGATCATCCAGCCCAACTGTTAACCCAGCCCTGTGAGGTCACCATTAAAACATGAAGCATCTTTCAGAGCAAATCAGGGCACCTACCATACATTAGGGCAAGTGCTTTCAATAAGTAACTGATTTCCAATACACAATGCAGTTTTGGGGGACACCAAAATATTTCACACATTCTGGTTGAAGATAACTTCTGGATGAAAAAAAAAATATGGTGGAAAAAGTATAGAAATCGTGGAAGATTTATTTTTACCATCAAGGAAAAACTGCTTTGATTTTGTGTTCTGAAATGGTGTATTCCCTTTGAACTTGACCTGAATTAAAAAAAAAAACAAAAACAAACCCCAAACCACTAAAAATAGAGTTAGGCAGCCCCAAAATTTGATGGACAGCTTTTCTTCCAGGAAGAAAAAGAAGACTTCCAGCTGTCCTGAAAGTCACCGGTTTTTAATTCAGCTAAAAAAGAAACAATCCTATGCCCAAAAAAGCTGTTTCAGGTTGAGCTGACATGAGATATTTGCACTTTTTTTTTTTTTTTTTCAGTTTCACTATGAGAAGGAGAATCAGAAATTCAGACTTCTGTACTGAAAATCCCAAGATTTTTCTAACTTTTTTTTTTTTAATAAGAGAATGTGTTCAAACCTCATGTTTCAGTCAGAGTGGGGTCTGAGCACAGAACACATTGTGGCTTCACTCGGTGGTGATGCTCAAGCCCTTGGGGGCAGAGCCCTCTAAGCAGAGACACCCTGCCCTCCCAGCCCTGTCTCTCAGGTCTTCTCCTCAGCCCAGGTGCTGCAGGAGTGCTGCCTCTGGCACTGATGCCAGGATTTAGGATTGATCATCCCACCTCACCCCAGGGAACAGGGAACTAGGACCTGAGATTCCCATCTTCCCTTCTCATAGCTCCAGCAAAGCCCAGCTAGAAAATGTGGAGAACAGAAGGAAAAGTGTTTGGAGACTGCAAGTAAAAACACAAGTAGGTGACTGGAGATCTGAGTCATGGCCAAGGGGCAGGTGAAAGGATGAACTATGTGAGACTCATAGCAAAAAGGCATCTTCTAGGACAAAACGATGATATTATTTATGCAACAGTTAAAGACATCAGAGTTGTGTGGCACCTCTTTTTCACCAGTGCAGTGAGAAGTGATAAACCAGATACAACCTCATTTCTACAGCAGTTGACATCTCTTTGAAAACCAAAATGCCTCTACTGCAGAAGTGGGTGCCTGCTGGAGGGGCCTCCCCAGGGCACCAGGGAAGGGCTGAAATGCCATATTCAACATCAAGAGTTGTGCCTGCTGCAGGACACCAAGTTGCAGGCTGTTGTGTGTCCAAAGAAAAGCACATGGAGACTATTTTTTCTGAAAAGGGGGAAGGCAAGTCATAGTGAAACTGTGATTTGACTGGAGTCACTGCAGCCAGACCTGTGCTTTAGCAGCTCGGCAACGAGCAATTAATTTAATCATCATCTTGATTCAAGAGAATATAAAAGGGGCTTTAATTAGGCAAAACATCATGTTATGCATTCTTGCCGTCTGTGGTTTTTGAACAAGGTTATTCATTAGCTTTCGTGATGGTTGGACTGGGCTCGTTGGACCACTCTGCGCAAGGATATGCTGGGGCTGCTCCTTCTCACTGACCCGTGGCAGAGAGTTTTATATCATCAGCCACAATTCTCATACATATGGAATTAATAATTTTCCATTTAATCTTGCTAATTATTTACATGCTTTACTGTAGGAAGAGCCCCAGGGGAATTACACACTTCACAAGCTGGCTTTCCTACCTTGATGGACAGCAAAAGCCCTTTTTACCTGAAGCAAAACAAGCCAGCTTATGAAATCTAGTTTTTCAAAGGGAGAAAAAATGCAACATTGACATTTGCAGATTCTGGATTCACCACCTAACTGCCAGGGACTTTTCTATCTTGGAGCAAGTGAACGTGTGCTCCAAGTGCCTGCAAGCAGCATGAATGCTCACTTTCTTCCACCTCTGCCTGCCTTATCAGCTGAGATGGCAAATGCTTTTGGCAGGAACCACCTCTTTTTATCTGCTTGGCATCACTCAAGCCTGACACCGCAACTATCACGTGAATGCTGGACTGTATCCACACCTCCCACTTACCAGCCACCACCTGTAGCTGTCTTCTGGGATCAAGGCATTTTGTGAGGTCAGGAAAGGTTGCATAGTTGAATTAAATCTCTGATCAAACCAGAGGGAATGTCCCAGCTCAGAAACACATGTGCGACAGCTGCATGGTCTCTGGGGGTACTTGAAGAGTTTTTGGACTTGGTCTGAAAACTGCATGATGAGATGTCTCGGATCCCAGGTGGTCGTGGTCACCTGATTTGTGTAGTTCAGCAGAAATGACATTACTGTGATGAGCAAAAAGGCAAAGGTAAAGACTTTCACGTTCCTTCTCTTTACGACAACCATTTTTCCCACTCGGCTTCTGCTGTTGCTGATGACCAAGTACGATGTAGGGTCCGATGTAAGGCAAAAAGGAAAGGGTGCTGCAGGCTGCCAGTTACTGCCCCAGGTTTAGGCTGAACATACTGACTCCACTATCTCAATCCAAAAGGGAAGGAGCTTTGTTTCACCCAAATGGGCTTAAAAAAGGCAAACTGGGTATTTCCTTTCACCTTCTCACAGTGCTTCCAAGTCTCTTCCACCTCTCTGTGACCTTCTGCTAACCTCTTCCAATGACAGTTCAATAAAGATGGACCCTTGTCCTTAAACAAACCAGAAGATTTAGAGGGGAGCAATATCTGCATTAAAATGTAGGCTTTCTGTGTGGGAGCAAGACATAAATTAAAGTAAGCAAATTGTAGAAAGAAGAGGCTTGTTTGTTTGTTTTCTCGGAAATTATTTCATGAAGGATCAGATCATCCAGGGATGTACATTCCAGCAGAAAGATATGCTTTGTTGTCCATTTAAGCCATGGAGAACAGTTTGCAGCCTAGAAACACACACACACAAGAAAAAAAAGAAAGAAAAATTATTGTCAGAAAGTTTTTTGCATTCTTCACAACCTAATTTTTTCCCCTTTTCTCTGCCCATCCCCAAACTTCTGATCAGCTCAGAGCCCTTCACATAGCAGCACCAGCTGCAATTTCTGCTGCAGTATTTGCATACTGAGAAGTTTCAGTGTGGAATTTCTGAAAGGGCAGAGCATCGACCTGTGGACATTGAGTCCCTTTGTGTTGAAGCTTCTGGCCTTATTTGAATTATAGTTTGTAGCCACTTGAATGGCAATGACTCACCTCCTTCCCTAAGGCTGCCCTTGATAGCCACGAGATAGACAGCAAAGTATTCGTA
This sequence comes from Chloroceryle amazona, assembly GCA_027560015.1. Taxonomy (NCBI): domain Eukaryota; kingdom Metazoa; phylum Chordata; class Aves; order Coraciiformes; family Cerylidae; genus Chloroceryle; species Chloroceryle amazona. The sequence continues at coordinate 52,299 of JANHFX010001660.1, read as the reverse complement.
ACTCAAAGCAGTTGAACAGAAAGCACTCAGCAAAGGAGGGAGAAGCACACGGAGGAAGAGCAATTGGTTCCTTTCCCTTCCTGCCTGCAACTGGCTTAATTTCTTAAGGATTCAGGCTGGACTCGTGACTCAGAGAAAGCCAGGCAAGAACAGCTCATACATCCTGGGACAGACCAGGGAAATCAAAGTATAAATGGCCTTTGTTTCTTGTGGATTATTGCTATTTTTCCTGCCCAGGAAGTGTAGGTGAGGGCAGTCTGGGATCTCAGAGAGTTCCCATGAGACCCTGAGCCATGGAACTGGTTTGCCTTGTTGAGTCAAGGGACAGAAGGACCTGGAGCTCTCTCCATTCCCCTCATGGTGTCCCTTGCCTGGCAGCAGTGATTTAAGAGAGTTTTTAAAAGTTGAAAAATGTATCCCTTCCTCCCATGTTGAAATTGTTTCGTGGGGAGAAAGACATGTTGTGGTTTTTAAAACTTCAGATTTTTGCAAAAGAGCCCCCAAAGTGCGACTGTTTAAGTAACACTCTTCTGACTTTTATAAAATAATTTAAAAAAATAATCAGAGAAGCAGCTATGGCAGAAGATGTTCAGTTTATGAACAAATAAAAGCTCATCAAGAGAAGTCTCTCTCACTGAGCAGCTGCAGGCTTTGGGTCAGCAAACAAAGAGCAAAACTGCAACTGTTACCATTAAAACCCATAACTTTAACCCATTCTGTGCACCACACTGAGGCAGGATCCCCCCCCATTTCATCACCCAGATCCAATGCTTATCCAGACATCGGGCAAGTGCATCTGGTGACCAAAGGCTCTGGGCTGTGTGCGGCACCTCCAGCTTTACTGTTGGCTTTGCACCTGGAGACCCACGAGGAGCTGCTAGAGGCCAAACTGCTTTCCCAAGGGGTTTGACACGGTCTTGGAGATGGCACGGACCTGGTGTTTAGAGGTGGTGTGGAAGGATTTTTTGAGTACCATAAAGCCAGATCTGAAGGCAGGAGACTCAGATCATGTTCTTAAGCCTTTGCTCCGCTTCAGGTTTCTCATCTGCAGCATGTGACGGGTAGCGTGTGCCGTTCAATTAGCTGCTGTGTGCCAAATGCCTAGAGATTTATTTTAAGTCTGGTCCCTGCAAATGCATTTACAGGAGCTCAAGGGCTGACAAGTGGGTCAGGCTGGATAACAAAAAGATTTATTAACCCTGCCTACTTGGGCTCGCCTGCACTAGTAAATCACAATCGCAGGATTTAACTTTTTAGAGGAAGTTTTGGAGCTACTCAGAAATCTTCCAAACTATTCCTGGGTACAATTTGGGTATCACAGCCCAAAAGGCAGTGGAGCTGCTGCTGCTGTGCCTTGGAGAGTTAGAAAAGGAGCTTAAGAGCATGGCCCCCATGCATGGCCCCATCCATGCCAGCTGTCCAGAGGGTGGCCCCAAACACACTGGCTTTACTATCCTGGATATAGTTGTTAGTCTAAACAAAAACACAGCCTCTAAACCCACAAAAAATATGCCAAAAGCCAGAAGCAGATTGATTCTCATTTATGGAGCAGATATTCAAGAGCTGCGATGCTGGCGGGCTGAATCTCCACTGCTGGTAACGCTGGGCCAGTTCAGTATTTGTAAACACAGTTCCTGCTCTTCTGTATTTTTTTTAAGTGGAGGAGGGAGGGGGATTTTCCAGCCTTTATTGGAAAAGCCTATAAAATAGAGTATTGTTTGCAAAAGAAACAGTTTTGGCTTCCAAAATAAACATCCATTTCACCAGATTTTTTTTTTTTTTTTTTTTTTGTAACTGAGCTAAGGTTAAAATTATATTTAGAATTTGGGGAAAAACAAAAACAACCCCAGTATTTTTACAGTGGACTGCAGTGTCTCCAAACTCCTCATCATCCTGTCTTTTATAGCACGGGATGGTGAGAAACCAGAACTCCCAAGGCCCTTTTCCAGTGTGGAAATAAACACCAGATACTCTATTTTATTTTTTGCGACTTACAATTTCCTATGAGAGCTCATGTTTCCTATGGATACTTAAGGGACATATATATATAAAACCTGGCAGAAAGGCTCTGGGGAGTATAAATACGATTTGGAGCCTCAGGGAAGGTAAGGATGAAATGAATGGAAAATGCTTTCATCAAGTTCACTGTGACTTAGACCAGGATGTTTTTTATCTTTCCTAAAACACGTATTAGATCCTACTCAGACATGAGCACTTTCACTCTTCCCAGCATCTTGTGCAGCATCTCACACCATCCCCATGTCTCCCTCTGCTCACATATATTCAGAACTCTTCACAGAAGGGTTTCCATAGGATTCACCAAAATGTTGGGAAGCAAGAAGGGCAGGGATGATGCTGAAGCATCAGCTGTTTGGGGAAACCACACAGGGCTGCCAATCCCAGCTGTGGGGAATGTTTTACCTCCTGATGCCATTTGTGATTGTATTGTATTGACTGAGCTGGAGATAATTTCCCCCACAAAAGCCCTCCCAGTGCTGTGCTGTGCTTGCTGATCACACCCCCGTGCTGTGGCTGCTGCAGGGCAGGGCTCACAACAGCACCAAGGCTATTTTCCAACATTCCCCCTGCAGTGGGATGAGGTCGACAAGATCTTGGGAGGGGACACGACTGGGACAGATGACCCAAAGTAACCAAAGGGATATTTCAGACCATATGATGTCAGCTGAACTTTAAAAGCTAGAAAAAGGAGAAGGCAGGGGCATTGTCTCTCCTCTGAGCAATCGCCACGTGTTTAGAGCCCTGCTTCCCAAACTGGGGCCAGACATCACCTGATGATGGGAAGTAGAGACAAAATCTTTGTTTTCTTTCGCTTCCACACAAAGCATTGCTTTGCTTCTTCATTAAACTGCTTTTGTCTTAGCCAATGAGTTTCATCTTATTTTTTTTTGCCCCTGTTCAGCTGAGAGGAGGGGGAGAAGTGACAGGGTGGCTCAGTGGGCACCTGGTGTCCAGACAAGGTCAATCCACCATAGTTATAGATAACTTAAGTGATTACAAGTATGTAGCATGATACCAGCCATGGCCCTTATCAACATACCTCGCTGTGACCTTGGCATTAGTACATCCATGAACAGGTCAGCTTGGTCTCAGACCCAGAAACAATTTCTCAGGACATCTAGCATGGAGATCTAATTTACATACCCAGCCCTCATCCCAGCTCCAGTGCCCTGAGAATTAAGAGAAAGTACAGCATATGTGTGGCTCTGCTTGTAGGCAGCTATCCCAGCTCAGCTCATACAAGCAGCAGGTTAAGCTACCTTAAGTGGTTTGGTGCTTAAGGTCTTATTTGTACACAGACTTGCAATGCAGGGAAAATAGGAAATGTGTCCTGGGCAAGAGCAGAGAGGGGCAGGTTCTGATGAAGGGGCAAGTTTCTCCATGCTCCGTCCTGAGCGTAGGCAGTGGGTGCAGTGTGATTAAATGGTCATAAAGGAAAGCAAAGGCAGGAGATGGGATATCTGGTGGAGTTTTACTAACCCTTAAACAAGCAACAACAATGAATGGGTAATCATATAGGACAGGCATACTGTGATATTTATAGATTTGTAGATAGTGGTTATCTCCAGGAACAGGAAAACAGGACGTCTCCAGGCACCTGAGCATGCCGAACAGACAAGAACCAGTTTTGCAGCAAGAATAAGAATTTTAGACTTTAGGTCACCAAAACAACAGTGATGAAGAAGAGAAGATGAAGTAAACGACCACCAGAGGTCTCAAAAGATCATCGGAGGGAGAAACGCCACTAACCCTGATTTTATTACCCATTCTACGACTATGTAAATGAATTCCAGGCACCCATTAGCACAGACTGCCCTTTCCAGGGAATACAGTGAACATGTATGTTTAGCCTGCATATAAACTGGGTTCCTAGCTTGCATTGGCACACACAATTGGAGGAACCCTGTGCACCCATCGCTGCAACAGAGAATACGTGCCGAATAACACTACATGGTTACTGAGTTTATCTTGGACTCCTTGCCCAGCCTCACCCAGCCTCGCACTTCGGTAAGGAGTGTCAGAAAGCAAGGAAACTCCAACCTTTGAATCGAGAACAGAGCTTAATTTTCTGTTTACAATTTATATCATAAAATATACCAGGATTAATCTCTTTGGATTGTTTGCCTTTATTGTCTTCTTGCATTTTAGAAACGAGGAAAAGAAACAGCCTTTTCTTTTCCTTTGATTCTATTTTTTGTTTTTCCAGGGTAGACATTTTTTTTGTATTGTAAATCCACAACCTGAAGAATGTCCCCGGTCCCTTGCCAACTTGGCAATTAACAGACAAGGATTAATATAAAGCAATTCTTAACACCTTAAGGAAATTTTTTTTGACAAATCCACCTACAAATACAATGTATTCTCACTCCATTTGCTAGGTTATGTGCTAACAGCTCATCTGCACTCCCACAAAAGAGCACAGAGAGACAATGGCAGAAAGGGTAACCCAAATAAGACCCTTCCCCAAAGGCTCACAGACCCATCCCAGGAGCCATCAGCCCATCAAAGACCTGTCTGCACCAGCCCAAAGGAGCACAGGGGCGCAAAGGCAGGTGGGAAACTGAAATAAGAATGCAGTGGACACCTTGTCTAGGTCCCTCCCAGGGCTGGCCAAGGACAGCCTCAGCCCCAGGCACGAAACTCACCCAGAGGAGTCAACATCAGAGCATCACTGGGACTGAAATGTATTGTTGCCTGGGGGCATGGGACGTGTTATAGAGGGGAAGAGCATTTGGGGATTGCACAAGATCTATGTGGTCAGCCACTCAGTATTAGCAGAATGATTCACGCAGTTCTTGATTTTAAAAGATGGGCTTTAAACAAAAAGCATGTACAAAATGATAATGAAAAAATACTGAGAAAAAAATGACTCTACTTCTTCTCATCCCCAAAACTGCAAATGTCCCACTACACTAAGGTAGAGTTTGACCCCTTTTTGGGGCCTACTTTGCTACCAACGAAATACTTTGTACCAGCACCACTTTGAGGAGACCTTTGTTATCTCAAATTAAATGCTGATGGTTCAGCATCCAGCTTTTGCCCTCTTTTCCATAACTCACATTAAAACCTAGGTGTGAAATGCACTTCCCTAGTTTGAAGTTGACAGCATTTTCCAGATGTATTGAGACAGGTAGAGCACACAAAGGCAAGAAGGAACAGCATCCCTGTACAGATATTTCCAGCATTCTATTCACTGCCTGAATACTTTGAAGGTTCCAGAGTCCTTTAGACTCCAAACCCACATACCCACCTGCCTTGACGGAACCCAGGGAAGGACAACATGACCTGCTGCAGCTCTCTCATGACTGATGGTGGCTGTCATACAATCCTTCTAAAAACCACAGTATCTTACAGCTGGAAACTGTATACTTCAAGGAGTAAAGATTTGTTGCAATTCAACTTCAAGAGGCCGTGCTGTGCTAGAAAGGTCTTGGTGGCAGAACTGCAAGTGCCTGTTTTCAGAAGCACAGCTCAGATCTCCACACTGCAAAACCTCCAAGAAGGAATTACTTTCCCAGCTCAGTCACTGTTAGCTATATTGTTATGGAGCCTTTATGGAAACACAAACAGTAAATCCTCAAGCATCCTTCTTGCTGTTTTGGAACTTCCTTCACATCCGCACTCCTTTGGAGTAATTACTTGAGCAACCCTTGGCCTCAAAGCCGTGGCCTGGGAGAGGATGGAAGGTTAAATCTTGCTTTAATGCACGCGCAAAGGTCCAGTGCAGTCTCAGAAGATGTCATCCCTGGGCGGCAAAAAGCCTGTCCCTGAAAAAATACACATAAATTTCCACCCCAGGTCTGTACTTAGGCTTGGAGAGGAACAATGGAGGGGACTGTTTCACTGCAAACCACAGGCTTGCCTCCCCTGCCCTGGCTCATCACTGTCTGCTTCCCACTGCCCAGAGCTGGCTGACATTTAGAATGAAACACTTCATTGGTCTGACAACTTGCCAGTGACCTCTAAGCATGATGCTTTTGCTACATGAGATAGATTGTGCAACTACAAGACAGCCTGGTAGCCCATCAGAATTAAACACAGGGCAGAAATACGAAGCTCCCGTAACCAGATGATGCTGGGAGCTCATGCAAGACCTCCACTCCATCTCCTTCAGCTCCAGATCAGTCTCACGGGAGGCTGGAGACATAAGGGGGTGATGCTTGTGCCCCAGCTCAGCTTCTATGACTTCAGCCTGCTTGTGATGTGATTTCCCATGTGTTACTGGCCACATGTGGCACTGGCAGGCAAATGTGAGCCCCACACTTCCCATACACCAAAAGCTACCCTGCGATGCAATTCTGGAAAAGCACTGGCTGCCACATGACCTTTCCCTTTTCCATCCATAGCTTAATTAAAATCAGACTGCATTTGTTTCTCAGAGCTAACTGGCTCCTCCCTCTTGTCCACCATTACATCACTCACAGGAATGACATAGGTTTTACTGTCCCATGTGCCCACAGCCAAGGAAAAGCAGCTCCAATTCTCACCTGCCATTTAATCAGGAAGAAAATGATCTATAACTCTTCCGCCCCATTCACTGACTATGCTGCAAGGCATAAATCTGTTTGACTGCCATAGTCAAATGGGGCCACAGCACTGAAGTCAGGCAAGCTGGTTGGTGTATTGCTCTTGGATTTATTGCAATGCTCACCCCAAAGAACTCCAGCTAATCGTATCAACACTGCCCAGAAAACAAAACCATTCAGGAACATTTAAGCCATGAGCAAAAGTAGCTTTAGGCAAAATGAAAAGCAGCAACTCCTTCATGCTTCTCAAATTTAGATCCAGCTATTGCGCAGTGTTTCATCCACCACAGTGAACAGAAGAAAAACTGGAGGTCTGAATGGCACTTTAGGTGCCAGTGACATGAAAAAAAAATATTACCTACTGGTGTAGGTAGCAGAAAGCAGGTTTGCTGGCAGGCTTGGGCTTGCCAGGTAGATAGGAGATCTCACTGGTACTCTAACACAGCCTGCCCTGCCCACGTGCACAACAGGTCTGTGCAATCAGGGTATGCAAACAGCTTTTTGTGCAAGATATGTATAAGATTAACAGAAACTTGGGTGGGGAATTTGCATTCTGTTGCCTCAAAATAAATCTTTATCTGGCCACATTTTATTAGCCATGTTGCTGAGCAATCTGGAAATATAAAAATCCCTTTCAATGCTTGAAGAAAGGGTTGAAGGATCTGGCATGAGAAGGGTCATGAGCTTGCCTTGGATGCTGAGAGCTGCCATCCCTGCCTCCTCCCACTGGGGTGAAGGCATTTTGTCCTCCACCACCTTCTCCTCCCTCGCACACCAACAGCCAATTCCTGGAAAGGGTGTTTGGTCTAGAGAAACTGCAGTGTTAATATCCAGGATTAATTCTGTTGTCCTTCATGGGCTGCAGATCATATTCATGTAATCAAGGCAAGTGGGGAATTTTGCTTTGAATGGGGATGGAAGTGCCATGAAAGGTGGTCTGGCTCCAAAATCTCCTCCCCTGCTTGTCCACCATGCCTATGGCAGAAATCATCTTAGGAGCTGAGCACAGAGAAGGGTGGATGCTCTAACCACCTCTCCTGTGGGGGGCTACAGAATAACTCCACGCCTGGGAAGCCAGCGCAAACAGAAGTTGGTCTGAAACAAAGTTTGCTCCAACCAATGAAGCTTGCATCAAACTCTAAATGAAGAACTGACTAGGAAAAACTGACAGACTGAGCTTAAATCTTTGCTCTCCTGGTTCATCCCAAAGCTTTCCTTGATTAATTGTCCAGACGGAGATCAGTGATGAATGGTATCCCTGAGGGGTCTGTACTGGGACTGGGACTGTTTAGTATCTTCAGCAATGACATAGGCAGAGGGATCGAGCGTAGCCTCAGCAAGTTTGCAGATGACACTAAGCTGTGTGGCGTGGTTGATGCACCTGAAGGATGAGATGTCATCCAGAGTGACCTGGACACACCTGAGAAGTGAGCCTGTGTGAAACTCTTGAGGTTCAACCAGGCCAAGTGCAACTTCCAGTATCAATACAGGCTGGGGGTGAGGGATTGAGAGCCACCCTGTGAAGACTGACTTGGGAACGACGGTGGATGAAAAGCTGGACATGAGACAGAAATGTGCACTTGCAGCCCAGAAAGGCAACCATATCCTGGGCTGCACCAAAAGAAACATGGCCAGCAGATCAAGGGAGGTGATTCTGCCCCTCTACTCTGCTCTTGTGAGACCCCACTCAGAATACTGCTTTCAGCTCCAGAGGCCCCAGTGTAAGGACACTGAACTGCTCAAGCAGTTCCAGAGGAGGGACACAAAGATGATCAGAGGGTTGTCTCCTCCCCTATGAAGACTGATTTGAACAATGGCTAGATCCCTTTATGTCTCCCACCCTCCCTGCATGCAGGTGGATGACCCATATAAGAGTTAATTTCCAGCTGCAAACCTCATCAGACAGGCTCCCAGCTAATCCAAGCAAATCCTATTTCCTTCTACCTTCTCTTTCTTCCACTACCTTAGGGTAAAAAGGAAACTTATGGAAGCACAATTTAACCATTTTGGTATGTGCGTGAGAGCAAAATCAGCCTCCCTCAGGTCCAGCATAGCCCCTTGCTGTCCCTATGGGCTACATACATACAGCTGTGTGCAGTCTGCACAACCAACATGGTCGTCCCTACTTGGCCGCCTTGCCTGCAGAGCATCCCAGGATTTTCGCCATCCTTCCCAGCATAGCGTCATGTCCTGTATGATTCTATGAATAAAAAAATGCTGACACTGCAAAATTATTCCAGGATTCCAACCACTTGCATCTTTTTGATAAATGCTGCTTCACTCACAGCCCTTTCTTCATACAGCACCTGATCTTCCATCTGGAGAGAGGAGTGAAACTCAGTTTAGGCAAGGCTGTGAGGAGGCCAGCTTTATCCCCTGGTGACACCACGTATACACGTATGACAACATTGACCTAGGTACCACTTATCACTGGGAAACACATGGATGAATGTGAGTGTGAAGATAACCTCGTGATCACCAGGCTTGGTGAAAAAGCCCACTGATAATGTATCAAACTTGCCCCTGTAAGCCTAATCTTAACTTTTCCAGGTTATTAGGGGGCAAAGAGAGCACTCAGCCACATCTGCAGACCATGAAACAACCATCCCTTGCAAACTGGCCCCTTGGTGTCTTTATGGCATAAACTAGGAGAGTCCAGTGAGAAGAGCAATTAATTCAAACTAAGTTGGCAGCTTCACTGCTAACCTGTTTATGGTCCATTCCTTTGGCTCAACCCTCAGATCAAGTATTTTCAGGATAAAATAGGAGCACCAGGATAACAGTACTGTCCAGCCAACCCATGAAAATAGTGATTGCAGCCAAGAGGCTGTGAGGTTTTACCAGAGACGTGCTGAAAACCAACAGTGGAAAAAGAAGCTGCTGGAAAGGGCTGGTCTTCCACAGCCCCTGTCTTGCTAGAAAGTGATTTTGGAGGAGCCCTTCCTCTTTGCACATACTCTATTAATCAAGAAATGGCAACTTCACTTCTCTGGTAGTACTTTTTTTTGTTTCATACATTCTAAATGCCCCCCCCCCCCCGACACACTGATGTTTTAAATAACAAATATAACATTACAGACTGTTTAAAAAATTACTCTTTTCCTTCCTCATCTTGTAGGTTCCAATGCTAGACAGACACAGTTTTAACTTGCCAAGCTATGGGTGCTTTTCTGTGGTGGGCCGCTATCCCTTGATGAGTTAGGATAGGATATTTGTGCTGTCTTTATACTGGCCAGCAAACCAAGAGCAATGAAAACAGTAACTCTGTGGTGACAACCCTAAATTTAAATTCACTCACTAAAATTCATTCACTCTACCTCTGTGCATTGCTCTACTTCAAAGAGTTCTTTAAAAATACCCAAGCAGACAACAGGACATATACAAATATTTGATTCCTGTTGACAACCTTTGATGGCAGAGAGTCCATGGTGGACAGAGTACCATTGTACTCACATCATTCTCATGCCCTTAGGTGATTTGTAGAATAAAATCAAAGCTTTGGTACCCTTTGCATGGGAAAAAAAAAGGGACCAAAAAGATTTGCAGGACACCTACCTGTGTTTCTACACAGCGTAATTTTTTAATGGTTCATGTGAGGACAACCCTAGAGCTGAAAATGAGGTTTTCAAGCACAGGTGTTTTTTTGTTTGGTTGGTTTTGTTTTGTGTGGGTTGGTTTGTTTGTTTTTATTTAATCACTTTATCAAAATTGAACCTTTCTGGGGACGAAGTATTTTTCCATCTTGATTTGCTCTTTCAAGAAACTTTCAAAAAAGGATCTTTGACATTTTATATTACATTTAAATACTAGATGTCATTTTGAAAAGAAAACTGCCATAAAATGTGTAATTTAAGGTAATTAAAGGAAAGCAAAAGATATAGGAGTTAAAAATTAAAAAAAACAACCAAACTATTTTCACTCCCAGGAGAAATGTGAAAAAAAAATCCCATCATCGTTTGGGGTTGCTTCTTCATATTGGGCTGGTTATGTTTTTTTGTTTGTTTTGTTGTTTTTGTTTTTGTTTTGTTTGTTTTTTTAGTGTCTTGCTAATTCCTTGGAAACAGTAAGAACACTACTTTCAGGTAATCCAAGTATAGAAGGACAAATTAATGATGGCAAGGGCAGTAGTAGAAATAGAGTCAAATTAAAAGTACTGTAGAAGCAAATTCCCGTACATGCATTAGTTTCAGTTTTATAGGATTACAGGCAAGGATATAGTATTATTTCAGAGTACAGACACTCTAAACTAAAGGTGGAACTGTCTGTGAGTATCCAGCTTGAAAATATTCAATCTATTTCTTGGTTAAAACTGTAGGGAAATGTATGCGATTATAAATAAAGCTGTTTATGTGGAACAGACTTCAATGATACATTGTGAGGAACTCTTGACTTCTGATATTAAGAGACTGATTAACACAGCACAGGGACCATCATGGCATTATCATTTAAACGAAAAGAAGGATTAGACGATAATGATAATATTGATAGTATTGTCAATAATCACTAGAACCTAGGAAACAAGTTTCCGAGCCCATGTGAGTCTCTTGACTCTCTTCACTGGAATTCCTGCTCTGAAGCAATACCAAGCAGTTGTTGGCACTCTGAGGTTGTTAACTCAGTGTTCACACTGATGGGCTCTTGTTAAACCAACAGCGTTTGTCTTACAATCAATGACACCAACTGATACAGCTTCTGCATTAAACATTTATTCATCAGACAGGCTGAATCCTCTCTGGAGAAGGTTTAATGACACCACAGAGATGGTTGTCCTTCATTAACCTGGGATTTACAGTGTCTTTCTTGTGTTACAAAGGTGTCAAACTGCCCACAATTAAATTCAGAGGTGTTTAAGCATTGCATAGTCTGGACCTGGCAGTCAGTACAAACTAAGGTAATAATAAATAATACTTTGAATTTTCCAGTTACTGTGCCCACTTATGAGAGTTTGGCAGCCACAATAAATTTATAAGAGTCAATAAATAATACATTAAAAATATACCACAGATATAAGTAACATATTTGATTATTTATATACTGTGTTACAAGCCCAAATTACAAAGCCATTCAGCAGCTACTTCAATTGATTGATCATTTATACTTCCCTAATAGAAGCACTTGACCTATTTGGATCAAAATGCACTGTGTGCTCTTGCTTCCAGCCCAGGCATCATCCAGCTTCTGTGCACACAATGATGGTCCCATTCCTGCTTTTGCCCTACATCTACAACAGTGTTGAGAGTCAGGAAAGAAATGAACGATTCAGACTACCTTTTATCCAGGGGACTGCTAGACCTTAGGTTGTCTATAATAACTGATGGGCAGAGGTTGCTGTCCAGAGCAGGCAATATGAATGTGGCCCTTGGGTAGTCTATCAGCGAAAGCTTTGCTTTGGACTATGTGATAACCTGGGTACAGAAAAAAAACACAGGAAGAAATTTTGCCTTTCTGCCTTGACTTTTAAAGTGTTTTTAGAAAACCAGAGATTAGCATACATCAGAGTGGCACTGAAAAAGCCTCCCATAATCCCGAATATGAAAATATGTCAAGAGCTGCATGCAAAATGGATTTGCATACATCAGAGCTGCACATACAGCCGCTCGACTGGGCATCCTGAAGTGCATTAAAAATGCTAATACTGAACTATGCGGACACTGATAATTGAGTGCTGGAGAAACACACATGGACATGCACAAAACTGTGGCATCTTCCTCGCTTGCCTTTCTCAGATGGTTAAAATGTAAAAAGGGAGACTGCTAAGGTAGACAGAAATCCTTGAATATTTAAAGGCTTTCTGGTTCAAAGCAAAACTCAAAATATCACTTATCCATACAGAAATAAACAGCAGGGCAAGATTTAGCTTATTTAGTATTTAAATTTCCAGTTCTAAAATGGGATCATATCATCATCCACCAACTTTGTAAAAGCAGGAATTTTACCACAAGAAAGTGTCTCCTGCACAATGGAAGATGAACACCAGTCCTACACAGACTGGTTTGATACTGGTCAGAAACCACATCTTCAGCCTTAGGGTCACTATCCTTAAGTGACCATAACAGTATCAGCACTACTTCAGCTCAAACTTCACAGAGGAGCAACATCTAAAGCTGAATCCTGTCTTCAGCTTCAAGATCATGTTTCCCATTCAAACATGGAGACCGGGATCCAACATTCCTTGCAATATCCTTTCCCCAGCTAAAACATCCTTGTGTTTTGAGTGGCACAGTGAAGCTGCTTCTTACTGTTGCAAGATTTTATGAATATTACTATTGCAATGAATGTGGCATCCTGTTCTCACTCAGATGAAAAGTTTCACAATAACTTTTAAAATGGGACGTAAGGACGTGCTTGCTCTGACATTAAAGCTCCTGGCAAGTTTTAATGGGCACACTGTCAAAAACCAAGAGCCCCCAATGCCCACAGGCAGCAGAGCCCTGGGGCTTTAGATAATAAGTGAGCCATCAATTTGTGTCAAAAAGCTTGCTTTGCAAGTGGGAGCTACAGGATTTTTATTTATGTTTCAACTTTATTAAGGAAAAGAAAAAGTAACTTTGCCTTTAATTAAAACCTCTCAAGGATTTGCTGTGAAATGTATACCAAGAAACTCTTGAAAATATGCTGTTCTGCCTGGCTTCGTTTTAAACAGGGTAAGATTAATTTTCAGTTTTATTATGTCTCTCTCGCTCAAAAAAAAAAAAAGAAGGCAAACTGAATGCTGAAAAATTATGACTGCATCCAAAAGGAAGTCATTACAAGTAGAGCTTAAATGTTCCCAGCAGAGAACTGACCTATGACTTCTTACGGAGAAGATCTAAGATCAGCTGAAGGGCAGCGTTGTTTTTATGTTGCTGTAAAACGGGACAAGAATTCCCAGCTCCAGAAATGCTGTCACACTCTGCTATAAGGGGTTGATACAGTATGCGGTACCTGTTGCTGGGTTGTTCCCATCCTTCGGAAAAGATAGTGGAGACCCTGTGATCTTGTCATTTTACAGCCTCCTGAATTATTTCTTCTGCATTTCACTGACCCTGCTCTAAAATACGTGCATGGCAGATTTGGTGCACCAATTTGTATGAGAAACAGTCAAGAAAGTGGGGGAGACAAAGGGCAATGGAGCTTACAATTGCAGCACGTGGCACAGGAGGCAAAATGATCTTGCCTAAGTTTTACAAATATATGTAATCGTTTATCTTCATAGAGCTATCAGCCAGAAGGCAGCTGAGGAGAAGACTGCTTACCCCTCACAGCCGCTCAGTGAGGTGCAGCTCCTGGCTGATACCCTAAACTGAGACAGTTTGGCTTCAGTTCTGGACATTCATTCATTCCAGACACGTAGGTGGCTCAGCTGGGTGAGGTGCTGAGAGGTTTCCTCCTGTGTTTCCTCCCAGGCAAAAGCAGCACCAACCTCTCACACGTAACTATTTTAATAGAAGTTTGTCTTCTGAAAACAGCCAGTAGAGGAAATTCTGCTTCTCTGAGCAATTTGTTCAGTACAATACCATCCCTGGCTCAGACAATAGCAAGAAAAGCCTATCCTCAGACTCCCATTTGAGTCTTAAAGAAAGAAATAGAAACAAGTCCAGCCTCTAGGTGAAACACTGTGCTGCAAACCTTTCAGCCCTGAACCAAAACCAAAATCTGTGAGAACACCTCAGAGCAGCACCCTGTAGCCTCTGTCAGCATTCACCTGCTGCTGAAGCTGCAGCCTGGCTGGCACAGCAATGCAGGGAGGCAAGAATAATGGAATCATTTAGGTCAGAAAAGACTTCTAAGATCATTGAGTCCAACTGTGAACATATGACTGAGTCCACTACAAAACCAAGCACCACATCTATACATCTTCTAAATACCTTCAGGTGTGGTGACTCCACCACTTCCCTGGGCAGCCTGTTCCAATGCAATTTTTCCTTATGTCCAATCTAAACCTCCCCTAGTACAGCATATAGGCATTTACTCTTGTCCTGTTTCACATTACTTGGGAGAGTAAACCAAACACCCACCTCAGTACAACCACATTTCAGGTAGTTGTAGAGAGTGATAAGGTTTCCACCAAGCAGGCTAAACAACCCCAGGAGGAATGTGCCCCTGTATCCACTTAATGGTGTCATTGGAAACAGCTTCAGGGTGTGCTCCCATCCCTCACTTACAGGACATGATACTATGCTGGGTATGACACTGAAAACCCTGGGATGCTGCAGGCCAGGTGGCCAAGGGGGGAGGACCACACTGGCTGTGCAGACTGCACACAGCTGTATGCATGTAGCCCATAGGGACAGCAGGGGCTATGCTGGACCTGAAGGAGGCTGATTTTGCTCTCATGCACATACCAAAATGGTTAAATTGTGCTTCAATAACTTTCCCTCATCCTCACCTTTTTACCCTAAGGTAGTAGAAGAAAGAGAAGGTAGAAGGAAAGAGGATTTGCTTAATTAGCCTGGCTGACAAGGTTTGCAGCTGGAATTAACCCTTATAAGGGTTATCCGCCTGCATGCAAGGAGGGTGGGGGACATGTCAGGAATTAGCCCTTGTCCAAATTTGTGGTGGTCTGAACCAAACCAAACCAACCACCCACCATGATAAAAAGCCTCTTCTACAGAAAGGGCTAAAACAAATGAGAGGGACGCAATTCCTCTTCCTGTCCATGGCTTGTACTGGAATCAGAGAATCAGTGGTTTGGGTTGGAAAGGACTTTTAAAGATCACCTAGTCCAACTTCCCTGCAATGACGAGGGACATCTTCAACCAGATCAGTTTGCTCAAAGCCCCATCCAATATGAACTTGAATGTTTCCAGGAATGGGGCATCTATAACTTCTCTGGGCAGCTTCTTCCAGTGTTTCAACACCCTCATTATAAAAAAAAAAGTTTCTTCCTTTTATCTAGTCTGAATGTCCCATTTTTTATTTGCCCTTTACCCCTTGTCCTATGGCTACAGGCTCTAGGGTAGTATTATTCGTACCATCTCCAACTCATCATATGCAAAGAAGGGCTGGGACTGCAAAGCATCCATGGGGTGAAACATGATTTACAGCTCAACCTACTCAACACAGCCAATATAAAAATAGGGTTTACTTTCAAAACCAGCTTTATAAAAAAACATGGAGTTAAGCTGCACATTTGGTGTCCTATCTGCATGGCATCATCACTGCAGATGTAAGGAATGAAGTTTGTACAGCCCTACCAGTGCTACTGGGGAGGAATAAAGCCCCGTTACTGCCCAGATGCCCATCAGCAATATTCCTCTGCATGCAGGTGAGGTGCAGGTGATACCAGCCCCAAGCCCAGACAATACAGCTTTGTGAGAACACATGCCATGTACATGTTCTCCCAACTCCAGGCTATCTAGCCCTGATTGTGTAAAATCCCTTGGCTTAACAGTTGGCGAGACATCTTTGACATCAAATGACTGTAGAAATACCAAGCTAATTAAAGAAATAAGAATAGAGCTGTCTGAAAATAGAGCTGATGAGCAAGTGAACAAGAGAAAAGCCCTAATAGTCCTAGACAAAAAAAAAAACCACTAAAGAAATCCCTGGCAGTGCCAGACTTGAAGTGATAAAACCTGACTGGCATTTATGGCTGCATGATGACAAGTAATGGCCAACGCACCCACTGATTTCATTTGGGGTACTCCACTTATGAGATATGGGGGCTGAGTTTCTAGAGATGTTGAGAGTCCACCCCTCACTGGTTTCCACAATTTTAGCCACTCAACACCCCCAAGAAGTCAGAGCAGACTCCCTCAGGATTGCTGTTCCTCAAACTCAGAAACTCCCAATTTACTCCTGCGCTCAGCAACATCCAGCTTTGGTCCAATAGCATCTCTTCCCATGCTCACTCACAGACACCGCGCACACCCCAGCTGAGACAGGCTTTGCTACCAGTTTCAAAGCGCATTGAAAGGTGTCACAAAAAAGAACTTACCATCCTTTTTCATTTCCCAACCCATCGAGGCTGGTTTGCTATGGGAGGATTAACCTGGAGCCAAACCCTCAGAGAGAGGTGGCACACAGAGACAGTCATCCAAGCCCCATGACAACTCTTCACCACAAGCCTTTTTTGCCACACTCCCTCCAAAAACCACTCTGCACACGACATGCTGCTGCCAGCTCTGCTTTGCAGATGGGGAAGGGGTCAGCGAGCCTGCATATGTCCATCTTATTCTCACCCTTACAGAGCTCAAAGCAGAAAGGCAACATCCATCCCCAGCTCCTGACTCCACTCCTTCCCTTTCCCACTGCTGCTCAGCATTTTGAAGGTAAATCATTAGGAGAAGGCAGGTGGAGCAGTAACAGAAACATTGCTTTGCCTTCTGCAGCTCCCTTCACACCTCTGACCTACAGCTGTTGAGGGGCTGTGTTTCAGCCTGGGTCCTCCAAGCACTTGTTAGGCAGCCGTCCCTGGCATGGGTAAAAATTAGTTTAAGATGGAGTTGACTGCTGTTTCCACTGCTCTTTGCCAAGTCTGATGCGGCCCTCAGCAAATTTTCTGGCATAACGGGCCATAGCTGGACTGAAAAAAAAAAACCAAAACAAAACACGCCATTTGAGGGCTACTGATAAGGCAATTTAGCTTGCACATGCATGGCTAGCTATCTTAGCTCCAAGGAGGAGATTCAAAGTGTAAAAAATTATTTTAAGGCTGCTTTGGTGCAATTCACATCCTTGTGGCAAATCAAGCCAAACTTCACTCATGTTCACTGTGTGGGGAGTGCTGCTGCACCCCATTGGCACTGCACAACCTGCAATCACAGCAGCCACTCAGTTCTTAATGCCGGTGCTCGGGGGATCCATTTGAAACACTGTGCCCCTGCACCCTCCCCATGCCCAGCTGCCTTGGCATATTAAACTCTACTGCCACTTCCAAAGGTGCTCACTTCACAGTGGCTACACAGGCTCCCGCTGTACAGCTTTCCCATTCCCACCCACCTTCACTGACACCAAGAGAGATGCTTATTTCAGTTACTGACCCCTGCCCTCCGTATGATAATCCCCATCTATAGGAACCCAAGAGCTAATGGGGTCACAAGCTGCTTTTTATAACTTTACCACCAACTCAGTTTTTAAGAGTCTTTTCTTCAACGGTTCTGGACAAGATTATCCACTGCAACTTGATTGGGTTGCTATGGCAATAATAAAAAAAAAGTAATTTATTTTTTCTTAAAAAAAAAATCAATAATTGTTTTGCTGTGTAAGGTCCCCAACATTAATTGTAACTACATGGTAGACCTACTAAAATAAGACAGTGAATTTACGGGAGGAGGCTGCGTGCTGCTGAAGCTGGTGAGGACACCATGGCATAGATACCAAATAATAATAATAAAAAAAGTATTGGGGACTGCAGTTTGCATTTTATTGCCTGAGAAAATGAATGGGTAAATAGCAATAAAATGCACAATTATTTAGCACAAAGCCAAAATGCTCTGCAGCATTTATAGGCTGATGGATGGCTTGCCTGCCTGCTCTAATTTAGCATAAAACAAGAACACAAGGATGGAAGAAAATAAACAATGGTTCCTGTCAATATGACGAGATGCATGATGCCAGGTGAGAGCAACCGGTCTCCAAAGAGGGTACCTCTGCACCATTTCAGTTGGCTTTTGCTTTGGCAATTTAGCCCAGATTGCCATGCTGGTTGGCAAAGGTAGCGACACAGGAGCTGAGCAGGGAGGCAGGGAGTGCTGCTCCTGGGGTCTCCATGGCCCCATCCCTGGTGCCTCCAGTAGAAGGATGGAGCAGCCACTCATAGTGGAGTGAGGGCTTTGGATTGGCAGAAGGAGGAGGGGGTTATTTGGCAGCCTTGTAACAGATTGGTTTCTGGGCAAGTATAAAGCTTCCTGGCAAAGAAGTCAGTGGTCAGCTGTCAGGGGCATCACCCGTGACTTGATGAGAGGCAGGGAGAGGCTAAAAAAAGACTGGGGAAAAAAAAAAGGTAGAAGTCCTTCAATGCTATTTGTTAAAAAGCAAGAAGGAGGGGGAAGCATTTGAAACACTTTATGGGATGAAGTAAACCACAGACAAAACAAGTGCTACCAGCTGGCTCGCTGGCTGCAAAGGAGCCAGAGGGTCCCAGGCTGGGTGCCAGCAGCAGGAGACGGTTTGCCCAGCCCCAGCCACTGCAGTTTTCTGCTGCTTCCACCTGCATCTAGGAGACACCATGCTACTGTCACCCAGCCTAATCAACAGTGGTTTTGAGTGTGACATAGGAACATATTAACTAAAGGTTTTGTTTATTTTCTAGCCATGTATCTCCACATAGGCATACAAGCCCAAATTTCACATACTGCCTTTCTCTTGGGCAGAGAAGCCATGTGCATCTACTCACATTTGCACAACCCCTTTTAGGTCACCGAGGTTGCAGACATGTGAATCTGGTGCTTAGTATGTATTACCTGCAGGTTCTTTATGCAAACAGTGGTGCTCCTGCAGAGGGTAATGTAAGTCACCTCAGGTGAGGCAGGTGAGAGGAGATGGATAAGCTCTTGGGTCATTCATCACAAACAGCCGAATGAGACAGGACATTCAGCTCCAGGCCGGCAGTAGGATGCATGCCTCTGTCTCACACTTTCAACTCACACTTGTAATTTCAAAGTTAAATTCCTCCACTGAGCAACCTTGGTGCATGGGCTCACTCCTTCTGTCAGCAATGTGGAGAGGCCAGCCTTCTCATTTACTGGGATTCTAATTCAGACATCAAAATTAAGTGCCTAAGGAAAGGTAGTGTGAATAACCCAGAGAGCAGAGGAAGGATACATTAGCTGACAGCAAACACATTTTTTTCACTGCTGGACTTGTCAGTGTGTGTTGAGCCTGCTCCAAGCCAGCCAAGTCTTCCAAATGATATCCGCCAGCTGTTTTATTCAAACCCCCTTTTTTCAAATTGAGGATGAATTTAGAGATTGCTTCTGTTTACAACAGTGGCCATTGCATGCAGGACAGCTCTATATTCAACAGAATCAGGACAAAAAAAATACAAAGTAACAGAATGGCACTTTCTATCCAAGTCTACTCCATTAGCTTCAATAAGAACTCCAGAAGCAGGTCCTGAAAGATCATCTTAGTCTAGCTAGAGCATGGGTCCTGTCAAGGACTCCTGCTGTGGCTTGTCAGGCTGGTTCAAAGCACGAGACCAACAGAATAGCTTCCAGCAACATGTGCCAGTTGATTGAGCAACATGTGCTCACTAATTATCAAGCAACAATGTAGAATCTAAACCAGAACACTAAATACAGAGTTCTGTTCTTCTCCCCACATTTCCCTTTAGAAGAGATGTGGAAAAAAAAAAAAAGAAAGAAGAAAAAAGTAATCATCAGTATGGCTGCCTACTTGGATTTGAAAGCGGATAATAAATAGTACATCTGTCTTTTAGTTATTAACATAACTAAGCTTATTGCATAATATCTGCTTATTTTTTGAAAGCAGCCCTTTCTACCTGTCCCAACAGCACATTACTGAGCTGGCAAGAGGCAAGAGCTTGAGTAAATAGGATCATTTCTTCAATTCAAATTCACTTGCCAAAAATTTTCTCTCAAAAGTCTGGGTCACCAATCACACAATTTTTTTCAAAGTCCTCTTAAGAGTCCCTTTGTTATAGTCTCCTTGACCAGGTTTGCCATAACTTTCATTTCATTTGGCTGGTGTGTGATGCTTGTAGTTTATTTATCTCACAAATGATTACAAAGACAGTTTTGGTAGAGGAGGACTTTTCTGCCAGATCACACACACAGAATGCTAGATGACACATTTCCTCCCACCTTTCTTTGCTCAGGACAAAACCCGCTGCTTCAAACACAGGGTTTGACTCTCGGAAAAAGGTTCACGATGGCCATCATCCTGCACTCTGTGCTGGTTCTGCTCCCTGGAGGCAGAGCCTTGATACTGGACTGTACAAAGGATGAACCCATCAGAATATCCAGATTAGATTTGGGCCCTGGGACACCTCACTCTTGCATCACCAACAGATCTGCAACAACTGAGAACTTCCTTGTCTTGATGGCTTGTGCAACCTGCCTAAGTGAACCTGCTTTAGCAAAGGGATTAGACTTAAATGATCTCCAGAAGTCCCATCCAACCCCTATTATTCTGTGATACTCTCTGCTGTTCTGTGCTTAACTGGATAGACTGGTGGTATAGTCTGAACAGCCAGCTCCACTAAGCTGGTCATCCATTGTCTATATTCCTTAGTTCAAGTCTCATAAAAAGCCCAACTGATGGTCTTGAAGCAGTAAGTCAGCATTTCAGAATTTATTCTTCTTTCCATGCAGTGCTATCAATCATGTCCAATATATATTTTATAGTGATTCCCTTTGACTTAACCTTATCACTGTACAAAGCACAGTGTTGAGGGGAAGAACAAAACCAGCATGCATCCAAATACAAACAATTACAAGATTTTAGAGTTTAGGGTGTTTTGCTGGATCACTGTTCTGAAATATCAAGTTTTTGAGGACAGCAAAGCCCCTGCTCCATGCCTTGGTTTGCCTGAGCCCTCATGTGCTCATAAAGCCGATAGAAAGAAAAAAGAAACCAAACACATTAACCTTTCTGACTCCACTTAGTCTAATTTTGTCCTAGCAAGAAAGAGTCAACACTACAGGAATACATTAGCACAACAAATAAGGCACTAGTTGGCACTTTAAGTGACTCCTAATGTCCCTCCACAACAGTGCAATGTACTGTCATCATGACAAGCCGGGCAACAGATTTTTTTTTAATTGCACTGAAGAGATACTGGTCTCATCAAGGCTCTGCCCACAGGCAAGACTGGTCACAGCCCCTCCCCAGGCAAGTGTTGCTCCGAGATGTCCTTTTCCTGCACACTGAAAAACATTTCTAGTTCATAAATTCATGGCGTGGGTTCAAATGTCTCCCAGAAGCTCTTTCAGCTGCAGCCACAAATACGGTTTTGCTCTTCAAATGCTGCATTGGCAGCAAAATCAAAGTTTCACCACTGCTCGGCCGTTCCAGTTTGGAAACGCATTTTTTGGCTAAGATTTCTCCAGTCATCCTCATTCCCACTAGCCATCAATCGCAATGATCTGCTCAGATGAAGGCAATAGCCTGAATGCTTTGTCTGCAGAGAAGCAACCTCTCAGGTTTGGTGCTTTTGTGAGCTTTTCCTCAAAGGTGAATTTCTCTACCTGAATCATTTAGACAGAACCCTTCTCTCTTCTGGCTCACTATTGAACTGTCTAGGAGACAGCATTTACATGCAAGAAGGCAAAACAATAGTATTGACTGTCCTTTGTCCAGGTTTATTTAATTTTGTAAAGCAAACAGTTTGTGTGAAATGCATTCCTGGTAATAAAACCGTATTGCACATTTGCTTATAGAGGGTCACCGGGGAGAGCAAATGCACCTGTACTCAGCAATAAATGCTCGATTCCATGTTGCACAGCAATTATTCAAGATGAAAGACTATTCGATGCAAGACTGCTGCCCTTTAGGACTCAGCCTGTCAAGTTGCATTGTTCTGTACTTTTTATCTAAGGGGATTTCATCCACACTCTTATTGCTGGGTGATAGTCAAGTGTTTAAGTCTAAGTTGCACCAAGCTTGTTTACAATATTTGACTACCAGACTGCACTTTTTTGTTAAAAGGAACATTGCTTTATTATTATTATTTATCAATGTGCCATAGTATATTAAAGGAGTACAATTTAAAAGGCATGGATGGCTTATTCTGAAAGGACAAAGAAAGACAGATTTCAATTTAATCACCCTTAAAATTGCTTCTTCCCTAGCTTTAAAAATGCTGTAGCTTTAGTTATCAAGGGGAATTTATGATGCTATCATATATTTACTTCCTCTAGGGTCTGTGCATACTTTCAAAATCTATCAGGAATCTGGTATTTTTCTGTCTTGTGAAATTAAACAAGGAGTCATTAATACGCTTTACACATACATCCTGCTATAGATACTATCTTGACATTTATTACCTATCTAGCCTTGCACTTGATAGACTCTTACATATTGCTCAGCAAAGAGAAATATAACAAGATTCCACAGAGCTTAAGCGCATGCAGATATGTCTGCCATCTCCCCTTAAAGTAAGATTTAATCAACGCAGTGCCATCTCAACCCTGACCAGATGATCAGTCAACACAGCTCTGAGTAATACCGTGGAAAATCTGAGCCTACAGACAATTACAGACCATTTAATCACAAAATTTAATCAAGATAATAATTAGACACTGTATCCTGTTTAATGCATAAGGATGTGAGCTTTCCAGCTCCTGCTGCCAGATCGGAACTGAACACAGGAACAGGGAAAAGAATCAGCAAAGTCAACAGACCAACTCCTTGATGACAAAAGAAATGCTGAACTCTAACTGCTTGTGAAATCCTTAAGAACGTCTGTACTTTGTGCCAGCTGAAAACCCAACCCAAAATATTCTTTCAAAGAATTTTTTTTTTTTTCAGAAGACCAACTTAATACTTTTTATTTGAGCAGGCTTGAGAGATAAAGCTCAGGGTCCTGGCACAGCAGGTGCTCTACTGATGCTTAGTAAGCACTTTTTGCTCAGATAAACCTTGCCCTGAAGAATGGATAAGGGTGGAAAGGAAAAGCTATATTAAGTGATTTTTTTCAAGGTCAAAATGAAGAATATAAAGCTGTCAGTCATCACAGAGACAGTACTACCCTGACTCTGTTGGGTCAGCTTTGTAGGTCTAAGCAAAGAGTTACAAGACTGAAGTTCCTTGTTTGTTTGTTTGTTTTTTTTTTTCTTTCCTGAAGTACCTCATATTTACTGCAAACTAAGCGAAGTCACTTTCTGGGATAGATGCTATTAAGAGGATTTTCCATATTTTCCTCCAACTTCAGAGTGCCACATGAGACTCCCTTTTAGAGCCAAGTGACACCCACACATCACTGAGCTGGAGAAAGAGGCAGCAGGATGGCATCTGTAAACATTTAAAAAGACCAGAAACAAGAAGACTTGAAAGAAAAGGGAGAGGGGTATAGAAACTGGACTAGGTGACCCAGCAGGTCACTTCCATTTCTGAATTCCAGGAATGCTCTGGGTTAAAAATAGGATGAAAAGTAGATATTTTTTGTTTTCTTTAAACCTGTGCTATGATGTAGCTTAGAAAGTTGACAAGTAAATTGAGTGTCACAAAGTGACTTTATATGCTCAGTCTGTGCAGAGAGCATGAGTTCAGGACACTGTGCTAATCACTGCCTTGTCCTCAGGGCAAGGATGGACCCATTTTAAAGATCTGTTAGACAGCTTTATTTATATTAAAGATCATGTTGGTCACAGCAATTGGAAATCATGTGCCAAGTCATTTAAAACGACATCGTAATGTTACTTATGTCCTGTTGCCTTTTGTCCACACATGGTTTGCTGTGAAAGAAAGAAGGGCAAAAAAACCCTACAGACAGTGTACACCTTGATCCCACCTAGACTCCACCTCTCCCATTGTGGTGCTGGGACTAGTTCACACCAGCTGGGAATCCGGCTAATATTTTAAATTCAGTGGGTAATTTCTCACAGGGGCCAGCAGAGACAGACTGACGGCCAAGTAAAATCCTTTCTTTGTACTTATGAGACAAAAAAAAAGTAGAAAAGTAGAGCTGAGATCTGATGGTAGCATTTTAACCTTCAGAGCTGCTGTTAGCTATGATCAATCTCTTTTGCAAATTCAGTGTCTTGAGCTGGAAATACTTATCAAGAGTGTCATTATCAACCATTGGGAGCCTAGAAACAAGAATTCCCACTGTATTTTAATGGCTGCTGGCCATATCCATCAAAAAGGGGACTAACAGACATACAGTTATCATTGTTCAAATTTTAATGAATATATGGCATTCCCATTCATTATTTAAGTGACATTCAGACAGTTTCAATCAAAGCTGCCTCTTCATAAATGTTATTAGCTACAAATGCGCCTTTAATAAAATATTACACTGTGCAAAAATAAAGTGTTGTACTGATAATCAAAGGAAAAAATGAATAGAAGGAACTAAAATCCACAGCAATAGTCTGAACTCCTTATTCACTCAAAAACCCCTTTGATTTTAGTAGACAATTTCTCAGAGCCCAGCACAGGAACGCAGGGTCGTGTAATAAACACTTGAAGGTTTTGTTCATAAAAAGTCAGTTAAGTTAAAATGCGTGACAACAATAACCGTAAAGATTTTGTTTTGCAGCTTTTTTTGTAACTCATAAGGCTAGGAGCTTTTGCAGCTTTTTTTGCAACTCATAAGGCTAGGAGCTTTTGCAGCTTTTTTTGCAACTCATAAGGCTAGGAGCAACTTGGAAAAAGTTGTGCAAGATTAACCAAGCATGAAGCCTCATCAGCAGACAGGTAAACATATTTTAGTAACAATGGAGTAAAAAGTCTGCCGGACATCTACAGAGCATGCACAGGAGATCGAGGTCAAGAGTTAAAAGCTGAGGAAGACGTCCTACTTCCTCCTCAAGACCCCCGACGGCCACCACCAGAAATTACTGCGCCTGCTCAAAGGGGAGGAGACTTAATTTGCATGCGAAGCGGGGATAGGTGATGAATATGTATAGGCGTCAATGACCTACCTTATAAAACCTGTACGAGACTGCCTGAGGCACGCACGTCTGTGGAGGGACGGCCCCCCCCGTGCGTCCAGCGCTGTTTTGCTTACTGCTTGCCTA